>JAPKLW010000399.1:11629-54561 GCA_026898455.1 Plectranthus barbatus | reverse complement strand
GAGCTTTCGCATTTATCTGAATAAACCCTTTAAATTCTCTGTTAAAGCAAGTTTTCTTTAATTGACGAAGTGTTTTTATTGTTTCTGAAATTTATGATACCAAATCCTTTTAAAAATTTGATCGCCTCAAACAATATTCTGAGAAACTATAATTCAGTACTCAAGATTTTTCGTTGTTTCATTCCCCTGGATCGATAACTCTAGGGTTTATAAATTTATTTGCCACTGTTCCTATAATTAATCTGTAGAATTTACAGTGATCAGGCCTCTCCACCAATGCATAGACCCATGGGTCTACCAGTCGCTTCCCATCTAAGCAAACCAACATCCGGTACACAAAAAGAATCTGAGCGATCTTCACATAATCATCAATAGAATCGCTCAGAATCAAGTCCCTGTTCATGAAATCAAGGTGCAACTGATCTACACTCGGCAAGTCTTGGTAGTGATAATATAAGCACCCATCCTTCGGGACATCATTCAATTTCAATGCAGTAGGATCAAAATCTGAATCGCCGAACCGCAACCCGGTCATCAAACAGAACTCCTCTGCACCTAATCGTAAGTTGGTTTCGCCAACACGAAACCACAGCTCATCCTCAGCCCCATCCACATTAATCTCGTGGGTGATAAGAGCCCAAGTAGCTCGTATCGTTCTCTTCTTCCACCGGAAAGAGAGAAATTCACCGAAGGGACCTTCCCTAAATAAATTGGAAATATCATCGTCGTCATCTCCAAAGCTCGCTAATCTAGTCCGAATGTCCTCAAGAATGTCCCGGTCGTAACAATTCATCGACCGCGGGACTATCCCCTGCAGACCGGGTCTGATCCAATTCCAAAACTGCAATAAAATAAAATAAAATATTTAAATAAAAGCAGAATTAAAAGAATTAAAAGCAAATATTTAAAAAAAATTAAATCGAGATCTCGATTTCAAAATCGAGATGAAGTATAATAGCATTTTAATTCTGGATTTAAAAAAATCGAGATCTCGATTTGGCAAATCGAGATCTCGTCGTCTCTCTCCTAGGGCGGGTATGCGCAGTGTTTTTCACAGTAAAAACGCAGCAAAATCCATTTCTACATTGTTTCTAGTCATATTTAAGCATAGAAATCGACGAAATATGATCCTAATCAACTATATACATAATTAAACATGTATTTAAACCTAAAAAGCATAGAAATTTCAGACATTATATTCGAAAATTTCAGAAAAAAAAAGATATATTTTTGTACTTGAAAGTGAGAATTAACTTACTTGATTCGGGTTTTCTTCTTCTCCAGATATTATATTCGATGGAATGTAGATTTGTTTTGAGTTGGGCGATCAAAAGTCGGTGGTTTGGAGCTTCCAATCGGCGAAAATGGCCGATCGACGATGATGTTTTTTTTTAGTCGCGTGTTCAGAGAGAGAGAGAGAGAGAGAGAGAGGAAGTGGGGTAGGTGGTGGGGTAGATGGATAATAAATCCAAAAATAATTAATGTAACAACATTTTAAAATTCAAATTCTCTCTCTAATCATTGTAAAGTGGCTAAAAAACTTATATTTTTATACATGTAGCTAGATAACATATTTAGTTATCAAAAATGGCTATATAAATTTTGGCCTCTTTTTTTTTTTGGATGAATACAAAAAACTAAATTATCTTTAATTTTTGTTGTTTTAAATGTTGGTATCTTAAAAAACTATCCGTTGGAAATTGAATTCATCAGATTTCTTTATGCAAAAGAGAAAACCCTAGAGAAATCAAACCACCAGATTTCAAAAGATTAAACTCCCGCTCCCCACCCCTCTCTCTCTCTCTCTCTCTCCAAACGCCGTCGGGATGGGCGCCAACCACAGCCGAGAAGATCTGGATCTAACTGACTCCGAATCGGAGTCGGAATCTCAGGAAACCACCAATCAGGAATCTGATTACGAAGACGCCTATGGCACGCCGTCATCGCATCCTTCCGACAGGAAGCGCGACGAACCCAAAACGCCGTCCTCTGTCGATGAAGTTGAGTCGAGGCTCAAAGCACTCAAACTCAAGTACAGCAGCAAGTCCAACAACCTGAAACCGAAGAACGCGGTGAAGCTCTATCAACATGTGGGCGGGAACACCGCGAAATCGAAATGGGTGGTATCTGAAAAGCTCGTTCCGTATTCCTTTGTCAAGACGGCTTCGAACGACGAGGAAGAAGACGATGAATACGAGAACGGACAAGGATCTGACCCGAATTCGCGGTGGGTGTTGAAAATCGGGTCGAAGGTGAGAGCAACTGTTGACGAGAATTTGCAAGTTAAGGCGTTCAAGGAACAGATGCGCGTGGATTTTGTCGCCTCTGGTGTTTGGGCGATTAAGTTCTTCAGCGCGGAAGAGTGGGATTGTTTTACGAAGAGGTATCAGGACTGTTTGTTTGAGAATACTTATGGATATGAAGCTAATGATGACAGTAAGCTGAAGGTATATGGAAAGGATTTCATGGGATGGGCGAACCCTGAGGTGGCAGATGATTCTATGTGGGAGGATGCAGAGATGAAGACTCCTCCGACCAAAACTCCGATAAAACGAAGCCATGATTTGACTGAGGAGTTTGAGGAGGCTGCAGCGAATGGTGGTGCTATTCAGAGCTTGGCCTTGGGTGCTTTAGATAATAGTTTCTTAGTTAGCGATTCAGGGATTCAGGTTGTAAGGAATTATAGTCATGGGATTCAAGGGAAGGGCCTTTATGTGAACTTTGAAGATGGGAAGTTGAGTGGGAGGAAAGCTGCAAATGGGAGCCACATGACTCCAAGGAAGGCTCTGCTTATGAGAGCTGAGACCAATATGCTTCTGATGAGTCCTATGAATGATGCTAAGTCTCACTCAAAAGGTTTGCATCAATTTGATATTGAAACTGGGAGAATTGTGAGTGAGTGGAAGTTTGAAAAGGATGGAACTGATATTACAATGAGAGATATCACCAATGACAGTAAAGGGGCTCAGATGGATCCTTCGGGGTCAACTTTCTTGGGTTTGGATGATAATAGGCTGTGTCGTTGGGATATGCGTGATCGCAGGGGAATGGTCCAAAATATTGTGAATGAGAGCACACCTGTGCTGAATTGGACTCAGGGGCATCAGTTCTCAAGGGGGACTAATTTTCAGTGCTTTGCAACCACTGGTGATGGATCTATTGTGGTTGGATCACTTGATGGGAAAATTAGGTTGTACTCGGTCAGTTCTATGAGGCAGGCAAAGACTGCATTTCCTGGCCTTGGTTCGCCTATCACTCATGTTGATGTTACCTTTGATGGGAAGTGGATTTTGGGTACCACTGATACTTACTTGATTCTGATATGCAGTCTGTTCACAGACAAAACTGGCCAGACTAAGACTGGCTTTGCTGGTCGAATGGGGCATAGGATCTCAGCTCCAAGGTTGTTGAAGCTGAATCCTGTGGATTTACACATGGCTGGAACAAGCAAATTCCGCAATGCTCAGTTCTCGTGGGTATGTAAAAGCATGTTCATTTTCTTGTTTACTATTTGTAGTTTGTTTGGAGTGAACATTATTTTTATGGCTCTAATTGTTCTCCCATTATGAGATTGTGATGCAACTGTGTTTCTCCTTTATTATTATTGATCTTGATTGTTTTCCTTCAATGAGACTGTGATATAACTGTGTTAGGTTTCTTTCCTTTTATCATCTAATTAGCAGATTCTACTCTTTTTAATTTGCTGAGCTAGCTTAAATACCCAAATTTCTCACAAAGTCCTGGTCACATGGTTGATGGTTTGGATACAGTGTTTTTGGGCTAAGTTTCTAAGACATGTGTTAGAAGATTCTGTAAAGCTTCACAAATGCGATGTACCACTCTTTATTGTACGCATCTTTGGATTCTTATCGTGAAACTTTATTTTTGGAGTTTGGACGATGCTGGACTTTTGGTAAGCTAGCCCTTATTGCCAAGTTTTGGACTAGGTATCATTATCATGTTGTGATTGCTGCACATAAGATATTTAATTTGAAAGCTTTTCTGAATCTCCTACCCTTATTTAGATATATACCCAAACATTTCTTAACTTGCTCACTCTTTCTCTCTTCACAAGGTTTCCCCAATCTATCTTTAATGCATCTTCAATCCTAAGTCAATCTTAGTTTGTTCCCATTTCATCATATTAAGTCTACGGCTCTACTCTTGAAGGAACACCCAAAGACAGTTTGTTCCCATTCCATCTTCTTGTAATGAGCTACAGGGTGTTTAATGGTTTGCATCACTGTTCATGGTTAATATGCCTTAATGGTCCACTTAGATAGATAAGAGTTCATGGTTCACTGCAGTCGGTATGATATCTGTGATGTTTCCATTCAGTTAGTTCCAAACAATTTAAGCATGGAAAAGATGTGGACTGGCTGAAAAAACTTTTTCTTTACTCAACTCTTACATACTAGTAGCAATGTGCTGACGCTCATAAAACGCTGTGTAATTGCTCAGGTGACCGAGAACGGTAAGCAGGAGCGGCACTTGGTTGCTACTGTGGGGAAGTTTAGTGTGATATGGAATTTCCAGCAGGTGAAGGCTGGATCCCATGAATGCTACCAGAATCAAGTGGGCCTGAAAAGCTGTTACTGCTACAAGGTGGTTCTGAAAGATGACTCAATTGTCGAGAGTCGCTTCATGCATGAGAAATTTGCAGTGAGCGACTCGCCTGAGGCTCCGCTTGTGGTGGCCACCCCCATGAAGGTCAGCTCCTTCAGCATATCTAGCCGCCGTCTGCAGCTGTGATCACCACCAAGTTTACTGTCTATGTCAACTATTTTCGCCCTTTTTTTTAGAGAGAGATTGACCTTTCTATATGTTCTTGTATGCCAAGATTCTCAAGATGAGGTTTGCTGTAACTGGTTGCTTCTTGCAATCTTACAATTTGTGTTGTAGTATTTGTATTATGTTTGTCCCTTCTTTCCTAATCAAGTATTGAATTAACTGTTATTATCGTATTTAAGTTTGACTCACTCAAAAATATCAAGCATCCAAATATAGAAACAAAACTTTGAATATAATTTGAATTCGAAAAGCATAAAATTTACAGAATCCAATCCCACTGAGTCACACCAACCTATATACGATTACAAACTGTGTACCAAACCAAGGTTTAGGGAAAAAACCAACCTATAAGAACACAAAAACATTACTCCTATACAAATATGGACGTTTGTCAGATTCAGGTGATTCGAGGAAAAATGGTTTCAAGGCAGGTGTTTCAATCTCAAAAAAGGAAGAGAAATAAGGAGACAATCCATTCTTGCAATATGAAAACATGTTTTACGAGGTTGACTTTGATGACTGCGACTTCTTCTTGCCCAAGAACATGAATATTTTGGGGAAGAAGGATTTCTTCTTCTTCTTGATAGCTTTGACATCTGGAGATGTATCAGTTTCTGTGTTGCTTGTAAATGACTTCGGACTCGACACCTTATGGAGAGGAGCAGATTTGAACATGCTGGAATAGTTCTTCTTGGTTTCTAATGACGCTGCTGGACTTACTGGCTCACCCGATTTTCGCCTCTGCTCGTGATCAGCCCTCCACTTGCGCAACTCCTGTTCGGCAGCCAGTTTTCCTTCTTTGGCCTTCTCAGCCTTCTGCAATGCAACTTCTAAGGCACTCCTTCTTTCTGCTGTTTCGCGGTTGGCTTCCTCCAGCTTTTTCAAGGTTTTGAGTTCGGACTCCTTAGCCAACTCGATCTCAGCGAGAGCGTCTACCACGCGACGATTGGCCAGCTCTTCGGCATCATGGGCCCTTTTGCTGAGCTCATAGTATTCCTCTAAAGACAGTGTTACTGCAGCTGATGATTCCTCCTCATTGTTGCTTTGAGTAGTAGACTCACTCTCCAACAATGCATTTATAGCTGCTAGGGCCAACTTCTCCGAAGCTTTCGCTGCTTCGATTTCCTTTTGAGCTGCGCGTAATCTGCTTTCCGCGGTGCTTTTCCGTGCCTTCACTTGTTCTGCTTCCTCCTTTGCCTTTCTGAGCTCCCCACGAGCTCGCTGAGACTGAGCTTTCGCTTGATCGGCCTCTTGTGCTGCCTGCTGTAGTTTCATCGGAAGCTCCACCATTCTCTCTCTGTATTCTTTCTCCCTCAGCTGAATAAGAACAATTTCAGATTTTGTCTTTTCCAGCTCAGATTCCAGAGATGCAACTGCAATGGATGCCATTCCCTCCCTCTGCTGAACAGTAGTCAGCTCCGCCTTTTGTTTCTCGAGTTCCGACTTCAATGATGTGGCAGCCACCTTCAAGATGTTGACTTCGTCGGTTGTCTTCTCGATATTGAGCTTCACTTCCTCGAGTTCCTTCTTAGCTTCAAGAAGAGCTTCCTCGATTTGGGCTCGAGATTTTTTATCCGCGTCCTTGAGTAGATCTTCCAAACTTCCTGCTTTTCCAGATTCTTGATCTGATTTTAGTTCCATGTATGCTGCCAACTCATCCTTCAAACTCTGAAGTAATGCAGTTGCAGAATCCAATTTCGATCTCAAATCCTTCGACAAAGAAACCTGCTGGCTGATTGTCTCGAGTTCCTCCTCAGCTTGCTTCAGTTCCTTCTCCCAGTTGAGCATGTCCTGATCTTTCGCCATAACTGCTCCAATTCGGTGCTCCTCCGCCTCCAGATGGGCAGCGTGTGCAGATTCCAACGACTCTTTCGTAGTTATAAGCTCGATCGTCAAATCCTCCACAGTTTTCTCAATTTCTTTCGACATAGAGACAGCTTCTTCCGCCTTCTTCACATACGCATCTTTCTCAGCTACCAACACCGCGTATTCTCTTCTCAGTTGTTCCAACTCGTGCTGAACGGCCTTTAAGTCTGAAATCGCAGCTGCATGCCTTGCTTGGGCTACCTCAAGCTGTGCCTTGGCAGCAAAGCTAGCTTCATCAGCAATCCCTTGCTCCAACTCTTCCACCCTCAGCTTTGCAAGCTCGGAATCCTGTTTCGCCTGCTGTTCTTCGGTCTGTGCCCTTTCCAGATTCAGCTTTAGTTCTTCTATGTGTCTCTTAGTGCTGTCTAGCTCTTTCAGAACTGCTTTCTTGGCCTCCTCAGCCTCCTCGGATTTTTTCTTAAACAACGGTATCTCCTCTTGCGCTTTCTCCAGTTCGATTTCAATAGTTTTTCGTCTCTGCATCGATGACAACAAAGGTTCTCAAGCAAATCTTGAAACACCCCCAACATATACAACAATTTCTAAGAGGGAAAAAAAAGATTATACCTCCACGGTCTGCAGACGGTGGGCCTTCCAGTCGACGATCCCTCCAAACTTCGAAACAGCAGCCTTCACTGATTCAAAAGGTGCTGTAGTATCAATCTGACCAACGTTAGTAGGTGTCTTCGGAGTTCTGGGCGTTTTCGGCTGGTCGGGGAACTTATCGCTCTTGTTGGACTTCGTTGCAACCTTAGCCAGCCGGACTACGGGGCCGTTTACTACAGGTTGTGGTGATGGCACAGATGGTGGTGGTGGTGGTGGTGCATGTTCCTCTTTCAGAGGCTTAACTTTGTCTGAATTTGATGCAACCGATGATGGTTCGCCATCTCTCGATGCATTATCCAATCTTGCCTCTCCGACATCACTTTCCGGTGGTGTGTGATCCTTGTCTCCCATCTGAGCACCTGCATCAGGAGAAGCTGAGACCAGATTGTGTGCAGAGACTGTATCAAGAGCTGTGGTTGTCTGGTCCTCTTTCGGAGATGAAGTTCCTGGTGCAGGAGAAGATTCTTCGTCGACGACCACTTTAAGGCCCTCCATTCTCCCGAAATGGCAGGGACGCAAGAATACCTGCAAATCCACCATTACCAACTACTTAGAGAAGCTCGAACCATAACCTCTCCTCTCGGTCACAGACAAGATGCTTTCAACACTACACTCCCGAGTCCCGAGAGGGGGAATATCGATGCTAGGAAGGAGGCATCAATACAATGACTTATTGTTGTTTGATCTTTACCAGGTTTGTCCCATAATAAATCATGTTACCCCAAAACAAGAAACTCCATAAATCAGAATCCCAGAATCAAAAACTAGTAATAATCCGAATTTAACAGCAATTTCATCTTAAATCTTCATTAAACTATGTTATCAACCATCATAATATCCAATCACCATCAATAATCCACCAAAACAAAGAAAAAGCATCAATTCCAACCAAAAACATCAGCCCATAACTCAAAATTCCATTGGAAGAAGCATTTAATCAAACACTTACAGATTAATGCAAAATCAAAGCCAAACACAAACTATCAATTCATCGGAGAACTCACAACAGACAACAGCAACAATCATTCAATCGAAGTGGCAGACAGAGAAAAGAGAGAGAGAGGCAGGGAGAGAGAGAGAGAGAGGCAGAGGGAGGGGAGGAAGAAACGTACCAAGAATCACCAGAAACCACAAGAGACAAAAAAGTCAAACGCTCCAGCTATGAATTATTTCCAAATGTTACCCGACAAACCAGGAAATTACACCCATTCTTGGCCTCCAGATTATTACAACCCCTCCTAAATTCACTCGACACCCAAAAATAAAAGATTGAAATTTCAACAAAAAAACAGAAGAGCTATTATTGCGTATTTGCGTCTGTATAGATAGTAATGTAATAAACACGTGTATGGAGCCTACTTCGACAAACAGGTCAGAAACGAAGGATATCCATCCGTGAATCGTTTCTGGATAGGCCCATCTGTGGAAAATGGAAAAATCATACGTATTTTTTAATTTCCGAGATCTGGATTATTTGTGGTTTGCATGAGAAGCAACAAAAATCTTTTCTTTTTTTTTCTGAACAAGTGTATTGATTGATGGAATGACGTGTAAACATGAAGCCTTTGCGTATTTTATTACTACTCATAAGGTTTGAATCATTAATTTGTGTAATAAGAAAAGATAAAGTCGCCGACCATTCCAGAAAAAAAAGATGGGCCCTCGAGTCGAGCTCTTTGAATTTCACTTTTTATGACAATTTTGAAAGATTAGGGTTTAGTTGCAGGAGCCGCAATCTTATGTTAACAACGATGCACGCCTCTTTCCGACAAGGATATTTAACCTACTCCTCAATACGACGACGTCTGGAATCTTAATAACCTATTATTAACAAAGAGATTATAGGGAAATTATGTATATCTATCCCATACTTAACCTATTTATGGAATTCTATCCCAGTATTTTAATTTTATGGATATCTATCCTACATTATTGTTTATTATGGAATTCCATCCTAACCATTAACTCTGTTAAAAAATGCCATGTCATCCGTTAATAAATAATGACATGGATTTATTTTTTATTTTTTCTGCTTATGTGAAAATACACGTAAGACATTAAAATAAAAACAAATTATCACTTTTTTGGTGATATGCATGACAAGGATTACATGCATTTGGTGATATAAACCAGAATCAAGAAATCCGAGCTCCATACTTCCATCCCTTTCACATTCTCTTTACAAAAATGGTCGATGTGGACCGGAGGATGTCCGGTCTGAATCCGGCCCACTTGGCCGGCCTCCGCCGCCTCTCTCCGCGCGCCTCCTCCTCCGCTCCATCGACGCCGCTTCCTCCGCGCCACAGTCTCTTCTCTTTCAGCTCTCTCGCGGATAAAGTGATCTCCCACTTGAAGAGCTCCGGCATTCCGGTTCAGTCCGGTCTGACCGAGTCGGAGTTCGCCGTTGCTGAAGCTGAGTTTGGATTCTCGTTTCCACCGGACCTCAAGGCCGTGCTGTCGGCCGGCTTGCCAGTTGGAGCCGGCTTCCCAGATTGGCGCTCGACCGGCTCCGGCAGGCTTCAGCTCCGCGCCTCCATAGAACTCCCCATCGCTTCAATCTCCTTCCACATATCCGACTTTTTCGATCGCGAATCCACCTTATTTCATCGGAGTCCCCACCCGGAAAACAATATCTCCAAGCACCAGTCCATCATCGAGAAATCAGCCGTGTCCTCGACGAATTTCTCAAGGAGGAGCTTGGACGCCGTCACCGGCGGGAGAACGCCGCGGTGGGTGGAGTTCTGGAGCGATGCCGCGGTGGATCGGCGGAGGAGGAACTCAAATTCGTCTTCATCATCATCATCCTCGCCGGATAGGTACGCAGACATGCCGAGATCCGAACTGCCTAAATGGGTGGAGGAGTACGTGAGGCAAATCGGGTCGGTTCTGAGAGAAGGCGGGTGGGCGGAATCGGATGTATCGGAGATTGTTCAGGTGTCGGCATCGGGGTTCTTCGATGGGGAAATGGTGATGGTGGACAATCAAGCTGTGCTGGACGCTCTGCTGCTGAAAGCCGATCGGTGTTCAGACACGCTCCGAAAAGCCGGGTGGAGCTCCGAAGAGGTTTCGGAAGCGTTGGGGTTCGATTTCCGACCGGAGAAGGAGAGGAAACCGGCGAAGAAGCTGCCCCCGGAGGTGGCGGAGAGGATCGGGAAACTGGCTGAGTCGGTGAACCGGTCATCATCGTCGTCCGCATCGTCTTCATAGTTTGGAGCGGCAACCGGCAAAATCGAGATTCTCTTTTTGGCCTTGTTCATTTTTTCAGTTTTTCGAGTCTCGGTTTTGCTTTTCTTTTTTTTTTCTTTTTTTTTCCTTAATTGGGAATATCTTACATGTCATTATTTAATTTTTATTTTAATATCTTACATGTATTTCCACATAAGCAGAAAAAATAAAAAATAAATCCATATCATTATTTATTAACGGATGACATGGCATTTTTTAACAGAGTTAATGGTTAGGATGAAATTCCATAATAAACAATAATGTAGGATAGATATCCATAAAATTAAAAGACTGGGATAGAATTCCATAAATAGGTAAAGTATGGGATAGATATACATAATTTCCCGAGATTATACAAGATTTAACTAACCTAAATTAATAAAAAGCCAACGGCTGCTTCACGTGACACTAAAATTTAAATAAGAAGCATTTTGTTTGTCCCAAAAAAATCATGGGTTTATATATTACTATTAGAAAAAATTTAAATAAAAATCATTCTTGACCATTTATTTTGATTTTTGGATCAATATGAGGATTAACTTTTTTTTTCTTTCTCAAATGGACACTTATTTAATAAGCATAATTATTATCACGCCCCAATTTTCATAAATAAAAAGGAAGTAATTGTGCTTAATTTTATTATAAAATAAAGAGAAAGACCCCATCATCGTATACTCCACATCATCCGAGCTCTTGGTTAAAAAATAGTTAAAGATTGGGGTGAGTTTTTACGTGGGGGCACAAGAACATACATATCCACTATTATACACAATACATAAATGAAGTTCATGAAAATAACTATCGTGATCGTAGATCCATTTATTCTGTTGACATTAACACATACATAAATTTAAGCATAGCATATAAAAGGAATAATGTACTTAATAATGTAATTAGTATCACCATATGATATAACCCACCTTATCCTTGACTTGAAAGCTCATGAAATTGATTTGTTTCCCTTCTAATGCTTCTCGCGTCCTCTTAATTGTGAGAAGTATGACACGAATGAATCTATTTATAATAGTTGAAATATAATTTTAAGATATTTTAGATAAACATAAAAAGATTTAAAAGATATCCTTTTCATGAATAAATTTATAATTTTCTTAGGATCTAATCTAATTAAAGACTTGAAATAACTAAAACAAGTATAAAATCTAACATATATTACATTAATTAATCAAAATCATGAATTAATATATAATGCAAAAGAACTTATTAGAACCAAATATAATGCATCGAGTTGTTTGTTGCAATTAATAGTTGAATAAATGGAAAGCAGAAGAAGTTATAATATATGTCTAAAAACAATTGGGTTTATCGTGTCTCGTTTGACTCGTGCAAAACTCATTGTAATATAAATTAAAGTTCAATTGATAATTAATTAATTTAATATACTTGATGAACTAGATCAAAATTTAAATTAGATTACTGAGTAATTAATATGTTTTGTATCACAATCTAGCTAAGAGTGTAGAAAGTCAACGGAAAATCATTGATGAAGATAGTTAAAAGTGAAAACGATATTTAATTTCTATGTTAGGTGCAACTAATATATGATTTTTTCGCTCAATCAAATCTTTTGCTCAATTTTAAAAAAATCGTTGATTATCTTTTATTTTTAGATTAAATCTGCTGCACCCAATAATTAGTTTATTAAAATATCGAGATTATTTATAAACATTATTGATTAATAATCTATTAGAAGCTTCAACAAAAAAATCTATCAGAAATTATTTTTTAAATCTAGTTAATTTATTGGTATCTAAGTGTGTTCCATTATTGTAGTTTTAATTGAACCATAGACTACAAAATTAAAAACTTAACATTATTGAACGATGCTTAGATTATGTATTTAGAATTGTAAATGTTGTTTGGTGCAAGTGATTAAATTGAATTATACGTGTTCGATAGATCATAAATTCAAAATATAATAGAGATGTGTGGGTAACAACTGTTAGGAATTCGTTAGAGATTTCATTATGTTATTATATTTTAGTGGGTTAAAGTATGTTAAAGACATCATAGTATTGTCTCTAGATAGTTTCAGTATAGTAGAAAAATATAAAGTCGTGTATATTATCTATATCGAGTTGTAAGTTGGAACTAATCTGAAGACCAGACTGACCAATTAGTGTGGAATGCGCAAAAGACTCAACAAACAAAGGTTCGAGCCGAACCTGCAAGTCTGGAAGAATATGAGTCTGGCTAATAAGTTTGGATTTCGCCAAGTATGGTCCAAATCAGTAAACCAAACTTACCAGCATAGGGACCAAACGTATACTGAAAGGATGACGTCGTCAGCATAGAGTTGCAAGTATGAAGGCATCGGCATAGATTTCTAAAGTCTCGGTCCTAGCGCAGAGAGACAAAGAGGATCATTTGAGGAACATACTAACAAGTACAGACTTTAAAGATTGAAGATTCCTTAAAGTTTGCAAGCACGAAACACCAAGTTTCGCTACCTAGGACATCGAGTCCAAGATTCCTCAAATTGACAAATAATGTCGTTTTGACAGAAAGGCGAAGAGTCATTGTCACTGTCAGAAAAAGTGGAGCAGGTGCGGAACATCTGGAAAAACACCACCTACCCACCTAGAGCAGCAGTTAAAAGAGACATCCTATTGGAAATCTTCTAATTTGTCTCTAACGGACATTTATTTCAAACCTTCTACGCACGGCTATAAATACCGGAAGATCTTTAACAAGAGAAGGCTACAGAAACAACGGACTCGAACATAAACGAAGCTATTGTGAACTAAATTATCAAGCTTACTAAACCGTTAAAGGCTCTTAAGCTTTTCTGTATGTCACTCTAGTGAATATGAGACTCAGAACTTCCGAGTCCTTGAGTTATTCTTTCGGTAGTCTTTCTCTCTAACAGTCAAGTGCGCTTTGTATACTGACTCTTACGAGCAATCTGCCATCAAGGAGACAGTTCAAGGGAGAACTATAAACACCCTATTTCGGCTAGGAGGAGGCTGAGTGGTGCGCCCACACTCTAAGGAGCTGCGAAGCGTAGAACGAGCAAGGACCAGACGAGTGCGCTTGTGGACTGAAGGACGATGTATTCTTCAACAATAAATAGATTGTATGAGCACCAGCAAAATTCTAAGCATAGTGGATTGCTAGACTTGAGTCTGAAGAGTGGACGTAGGACATTTTGGTCCGAACCACTATAAATCTTTTGTCATTTACTGTTTTCTTTTATATTGTCAGCTTACTTCCATTTAAAACTCAACACTCAAGTGTTGTAGTATACATTGAATACTGACATTAAGCATACTCGACCTTAAGCACCTGAGCTATAGATTTGACAAACCAAACTAGCACATCACACTTACCTTGAATAAGTGCAAGCTTACCGAACAAACAAATTCAATTTCTGCTTTGCATATTATTTCTACTCTGATAAACCGAAACCAACAACAACCAACACATAAATTATGAAAAGGCAAACACTTATTCAATGCCTATCTGTATATGTGTTGTGGGTGAAACACTACAAGAAAAAAGTTAAACAACAACGGTTAAAAAGTGTTGTCGTAGGGCATTTTGAAGTGTTGTCGTAGGTGGTGGTGTTGTAGGTTGGCGCTGAAAGACAACGGTTATAAAACCGTTGTTGTTTCTCGAAAAGACAACGTGTTTAAAACTGTTGTCTTTTAAACCGTTGTCTTTTCTCGAACATGAAAAAAATAATTAAAATGATGATGATTGGTATCGATCCCAGTACCTCTCACATGTTACGCGAGAATTCTACCACCTAAGCTACATACATAAATTATATATATATTTATATAATTTATAATTATATTTATTTATGTATCTTTAATCTAAATCAAATAAATTAACACATGTTATTTTTTCATTTCATATTTTATATTTAGTCTGATAATCGAAGTATTTTTTTAAAACACTTCATGTATTTCTTTAAATATTCATTTTAATATATTTAATTCCTATGAGTTATTAATTTATAATTCGCATACCCACATATTTCAAAAGTATTTCAATCCTAAGATCTTTTGATAAGTAACAAGATGATTTTACCACTGCACACAATTATTATTGTAGTAGCTAAAAATATGGACAAAATTTTCTACTCTCTAATGGTGTATTATTTTATATTTAATTATCCTATTTTCTCAATTTAGTTATTTTTACAAAAATAAAAACTAAGTATAATACAACATAGGGAAAACTATTAAATACGCCCAATGTATCGTTGAACTCTTGAAAATATTACAAAGTATTTTTATTAATTAAATAAGAATCACTAAAATAAAAAAAATAGAATAACAACACTTAAATAATAACACAAAAATGTAATTGTTGTCTTTTCGATAATAGACAACACGTAAACAACACCACTAGTGTAAAGCTGTTGTCTTTTAGCATTTTTTTAGCAACTGTTGTCTTTTCGATAATAGACAATACGTAAACAACAATACTAGTGTAAAACCGTTGTCTTTTAGCGTATTTTTTAGCAACTGTGATCTTTTCGATAATAGACAATACATAAACAACAACACTAGTGTAAAACCGTTATCTTTTAGCGTATTATTCTCTTAAAAGACAACACTTTTATTTACAACAATATTTTTTAAGTCTACGACAACACTATTCAATAAAAAGTGTTGTCTTTTTAGTGTTGTTGTCCAATGTTTTTGTTGTAGTGAAATAATAATGAGGTATGACTCATGATAAAGAACTGACTCAACAAGATAAACAAAAGGAGCAACCAAATATCCGAGACAAAGAAGAAGTTCCTAGATTAAACATCCTAAGTTTGTGTACTGATTTTATCAGAGTAACAATACGCTTGTACATGGGCATAATTTTTTGCAATGGATTCAAGGGTATTTAAAGAAAATTTCCACCTCTAATATTATGTTTGGCCATTGCGTCGGGTGGATTAGGTTGATTTGTAGTCGACCCCAACGATAATATTATGTGAAAAAACCAAAAATAAAAAATAAAAGTAATAGATTGATACAACCAAAAAAAAAATTCGGATTTTCCTACTTCAAATAATATTATATCTCAAATATCAAATCAATTTAGAAGCAATAAAATATTGTTTGAAGAGTGAAAAAAATAATAAGCACATAGTGATCAAATTAATTTCCTTGGATCACTAACATTCAGCCTCCAATGGTGATCCTCAAACCCCGATTCTCCGGCGATCTTCCTGTTCCACTCCAACGCAACCTTCCTCTGCTCCGTCAGGAGGCAGACCTGCTGCAGCTCCTCACTCATGGCGTCGTGCACCGCCCACCAGCGGCGGTGCGCGTCGTCGCTGGCATAAACCCGCTGATCGGCGACGTCCCAATTGCAGTCATAATCCATGTAACACATCCACGGCTTCAACCCGAGGTAATGGATCGAGTACAGCTTCGGAGGCTCCGACCGGAACAGCTGGTTCTTGACGCCGGCTTCAATGGAGGAATTCGACCAGAAATTCTTGAGAAAATTCACCCGCCGCGGGAGCCGGTGCCACCACACGAACACCTCGTTCAGGAAGCCCTGGTCGCCGCCGTTGTAGGAGACGATCTCCTCCCGGCGGCGCATCAGCGCGCGGAACGTGCAGTTGGATGGCTCGACCACCATTACGCCGGAGTTGAAGAGGTGGGCGTCGTTGCCGGCGGCGGACATCTGGGGGAAGTGGAAGAGGAGGTCGATGTTGCGCAGCACGACGACGTCGGCGTCGATGAAGATGAGCTTGTGGTAGTCGGTGAGCTGCCACAGCCGGAATTTGCTGTAGTTGTATTCGTTGTAGGAGCCCTTCACCGCGCGAGGATTGCGGATCCGTTCGATGAAACGGAGGGTCCAGCCCGCCCGGGATAAGGCGACCCGTTGGGGCTCCGAAATGGAGGCGTCGAGGAGGAGGATCAGGTCCCGTCGGGTCCGGGTTCGGATCAGGGTCTGGGCCAGGGTTACCGCCCCGCAAACGTAGGATTCGGAGGAGTGGAGAAGGGTGACGTAGGCTTCTCGTTTTCGCGGGTTTTGAGCCGCGGCTTTTAGTTTTGATACATCAAATCTTTCGTTGACTGCACCTATTTTCGACATTAATTTTTTTTTACAATTTTATTTTTGTAAGAAAAATTAAAATTATTAGCTGAATATCATAATATACAAACATTAATTAACATTACATAAAAAAGATTTTACTATCAGTCTTAAATCTATAAGCCCATAATTTATATATTAACAAGGAAAATAATATATGGCATTGGATTTATCATTTTTCTTGGACTAGAGTGCAATAAGTTATTCTTTTGTTCTTTTATAAATCAACTCCATGACAAGTTGGAATAAAATTTACTGATGAGATAAGAATGTGTGATAAAAAATTTAAAAGAAAACTCTAATTTAATAAAATTACTTAATTTTTCAAAATATGAATTAGTTGTCATTAACCATTGCAGGAATAAAACACTTTGATTTGATTATCTAAAATTTAAAATTGTAACTTAAGAATGAAGGCGTGAGGTGAATGATTTCTTCCTTTCTGCTTTTCATCCACAGCAATCATTTGATAAAAAGTATTTCCAACCACTAAATGATTTCTTATTATTTATTTTTTAACAGGCAACCAACCAATGAATGATTTGGTGCAGGTAAAATCACCAACTCTCGAAAATGAAACTTTATCTTCATCTTAAAAACAATATTTAATAAGATTTAAAAAGATACAACTAAATATAATATAAAGCGCCTGTAGCTCAGTGGATAGAGCGTCTGTTTCCTAAGCAGAAAGTCGTAGGTTCGACCCCTACCTGGCGCGATTTATTTGTATTTATCTTTTTATAATTTATTCACTTTTTCTTATTTTAGATCATTTACTACATTTTATCTTTTCATTCAAATATATTTGTTTACATTGCTTGTAATCTTATACGAGTTGAGACATATCCATTAAATCATAATTCTTTAGACAATTATCAAACCAGAACTCGAAAATTAATTTAATTATTAATTCGGGATCTGAAAAATTAATTTTCATTTCAAAACTTGAAAGATCGTAGATTCTTGAAATTTTTTGGATCTTGAATAAAGAATTAATATTTCTGATCTTAAATTAATAATTAAATTATCTTCCGGTTCCGAATTGAAATTGTTTCTAATTTATTTATATTTCTTTGTAAAATTGGGACTTATAATAAACCATATAGAAATATAGAAAGAAACATGATTTGTAACAAAACAGTGATATGGTTGTGAAATAAAATTGCAAGGAAAAAAAAAAGTAAAAAGTAAAATGCAGATAGAGATACCTTTAGCCCAAAGAGGAAGAGCCAAATTGCAAGAACCAACCGGCAGCGAAACCTTCTGTTCCAACCTCCACTTTTCCGGCCGATACAACCACCACTCCCCCTCCCTCTCCACCACCGCCTCGCACCGCATAAACTCCACCATCGCCGGGCACTTGCTCAGAACCACCACCTTCATCCTCCCGCTCCCATCCCACCGCCCCCTCCTCACCGCCGCGTTGGCTGCCGCAAGATGCAGCTGCAGCTTGAACACGTCCCGGTTCCATCCCTCCTCCGGCTTACTGCATGGAAGCTTCACCACAATCATGTCCATGGAACCATACTCCTCCCAGTCCGGCATCGGAATCTCCGGGCACGCCGAGCCGGAGAACTCTTCTTCCTCGTCGATCCATTCCGGGAAGACGGCCTTCCATTCGAGCTGTTCTGGAACTTTCTCGAACTTCACGGGAACGATCTGCCCGAGCTCCCTCCATTCCGACACGTCTTCATCGTCCATGTTGATCATTCCGATCTTCATTCCGTGGCCATTGATGCTGGTCAAGAAACTCGGTTTCTCTCTCTTGATCAGCTCTCCACGAGGCTTCTGTGACTGTACCACTGCTTTCATCTTCATCATCCCATTTCCATTCTGATATATTAGATGATTAACCAAATACGTGATCAAGAAAATCCATCAACTGGAATTCTAAATTTGAATGTATTACTATGGTATATATGTATAGGAGTTTGCTCACCTTACCTTGTGATGGCACTCGAGCAACGAGCAGCGGAGCAGGGAGGCTGCGCGGCGGGGGTAATCGGTGGCGGAAGGGTAGAGGAGGAGGAGGACGTAGGAAACTAAGAAGAAGGCTAAGAAAAAGAGATTGATTCTGATGATGAGAGACTTTGCAGTGGTGGAGACGATCATCTTCTTGAGCAACATGGTCTGTGGTTTTGGAGGGTGATGAATAATGTTGGAGATTTACACAATGATTTTTCTCGGAAAAAGTTTGTAGAAATTATGAGATTGAACACTCAAAAAGGGTGAGACCATGAGGGTTTTTGTTATTTTTCCATGGAAATGTCCAAGCTTTAGATTTACAATTTAAGTGATAGTAAATAGTGATTGCTTTACCTTAATAGCAATATCTTGCAAGTTGGACAAGGGGCAAATTCCAACAACTTTATAGTTGTTATGTCAACTTCAATTATGTAAATTGTACATGCATGCATGCATACATATTAGTAATGTAATAAAACATACAAATCATACACATCTTGCAACAAAAATAGGATATTACATAATGGTTTGATAATCACACCACACCACACCAGAAGGATTCCATATTCTCATAGGGTGATTCATCAAATACATTAAAATATTGCAACAAATTATGGATGTCAAGAAGTAGTGAGATAATTTAAAATTCCATTACGGATCAAATACCAACATAATATCAATCCTAATTTTGTGGAAGCTTTGACTAAGTTTTAGTAAGTTGTGGAAATTCATAGTATAACAGTCAAAACCGCATTCTGAGAATGCGGTTTATGTTCAACCCTACTTTCCAAAGATTGTTAATTAATGCTTCGTAAAATTTTATAAAAAAATTAAAGAAACCGCATTGTCAGAATGCATTTACGTAAAAAATCGGATTCCTTAAATGCGGTTACATAAACGCATTCTCTAAATGCGTTTTATGTTTCTATCAAATTTGTCATCTGCAACTGCTACTGCACAATGTTGTGGTGACTGCAGTTGTAGGTGTATTATTGATGTACCATAAAATGCATTCGGCAAATGCGGTTTGCTAGAGAATTTTTCTCTATAATTTCCCGTAAACTTCATTCATTCATTCACTCACAAAAGCAATTCTTTCTCCCACATTCTGATCTTTCTTCTTTACTCACACAACCCGAATATCCCTCAATATGAACCATTTCATGGTATCTTATTTATGGCAGAGCAATGATAGGCGATTTTGAATTGATTATATATGGGCCATTGTATTACTCGTAGTTGGTTCACCAAATATTTGAAGCCACTGGTTGGAACAATACTCATTGGGAGCTGCAATGAAATTTATTTTTCTTGATATGCCTCAGTTTATAGCTGTTAGTCTTAACGATGATAGCAACATGTATGTGTTATACTTGAATAGCCATTTATTGCTAGCTATACAGATTATACGACGTGTTGTGGATAGCGAAAGTTCTCTCAGTCAAGGTAAATGAGAGGTTATTAGAATTCCTCCGATAATGAGGGCACTCATGGTTGGGATTCAATGCCAGACACGGAGAGTGATGATGAAAATTTATCCTTCGATCGGATATACCTCCCTCCTGGCCCTTCTGACATAGACGCGCCAACATTTTCATAGTCACTCTCCGTTTCTGGCATTGAATCCCAACCATAGCTGCCCTCACTATCTGAGGAATTTTGATCACCTCTCATTTCACCTTGCCCAAGAGAACTTCCACTATCCACAGCACATTGTATAATTTGTACTGGCAATAAATGGCTATTCAAGTATAGCGCATACATGTTGTTGTCATCGTTAAGACTAACAGTTGTAAACTGAGGCATATCAAGAAAAAATAAATTTAATTGCAGCTCCCACTAAGTGTTGTTCCAACCAGTGGCTTCAAATATTTGGTGAACCAGCTGCGAGTGATACAATGACTCATATATGGTCAATTCAAAATTGGGGATTTGCCTATCATTGCTCTGCCAGAAGCAAGACATCCTAAAATGGTTCATATTGAGGGAAATTTGGGTTGTGTGAGTAAAGAGGGAAGATCAGAATGTGGGAGAGAAAGATTTGCTTTTGTGAATGAATGAATGAAGTTTACGGAAAATTATAGAGAAAAATTCTCTAGCAAAACCGCATTTTCCGAATACGTTTTATGATACATCAATAATACACCTGCAATTATAGTCACAACATTGTGCAGCAGCAGCAGCAGTTGCAGACGACAAATTTGACCGAAACATAAAACGCATTTAGATAATGCGGTTTATGTAACCGCATTTTAAGAATGCGATTTCTGTGTAAATGCATTCCGGCAATGCGGTTTCTTTGATTTTTATTAAATTATTATGAAGCACTAATTAACAATCTTTGGAAATTAGGGTTTAGCATTATTCGCATTTTCAGAATACGGTTTGACTGTTTTTCAACTAAAAACACATTCTCAAGAGTGTAGTTATATTGTGGATTTTCACAACTTCACAAAATATGGTCAAAACTTCCACAAAACTAAGGTTGATATTATGTAGGTATTTGATCTAAGAAAATCCTCCAAACTCCCAACTTGTCAGTATTCAAACACTTGAGCAACAGTTGACAGGCGTAAGTGGAAATATTATTATCAACATGTCATGCAAGAGTGTATAAACTATAAACAAACATAAAAACAAAATAATAATACGAATAAAGACATAAACTAGATTAAAATGGTTATTTAGCATCCCATTTCAAAATTGTTTCTCTGGCTATTATTGAGTAGCCTTGGTATATCTGAGTTCCATTTCTAGGAAATGCACTTCTCTTCATTTTAATCTACACAACTAACATTTGTGCATTCCAACTAACCTGATGGTCCTGATCTGCTTCTGAAGAATATATATTTTTCTTCACACAACTTAATTCCCAAAATCAACACCAACTCAATGTTCTGGCATCATCGAATCAAGAGAGGAGGGGATTGGGATTTGGGAGGAAGCCCCACTGCTGGTTTACCATATTTTTTCTCTTTAAATTATTAGCAAAAATATATTAATTACAAAGTCAATATAACTAGTCTACTCAATTCATATAATATAAAAATATATAAAATCTTATCCCAAAAGATAAGTAAATAAATAAAACTCCGATTGAAATGGCTAACGTCTAAGATAGCCTCAGTGAAAAACAAAACCTCCAACTCCAATATAAGAAGTCCAAGTGAGCTAAAAATGTCTTCACATCATATGTAAAATACCCCACAAACTGAAGGCATCAAATCAAGATATAAGAAATAGCTAGCAGCAGCAGTTGTTACTGGTCTTGTTCCGTGGGGTGTCGATATGGCATGTATCTGCGGTCCTTGGCGGCATTCCTCCGCCTCTTTTTCTCAATAAACGCCTCTAGTTTGCCCGACTCCTGATTAGTACGATATTAACAACTCCATCACAACTTCCCAATATACTATCAACCACAAGCATAGTATGATATTAACTAACTAGTTGGTGTAGCGTACCTTGAGTTCCTTGAATTTCTCAGCCAGACTTTGCTTCCGAATTTCCGCTGCAACCAAACAAACACAGATGGCATGTTACCATTTAAATCATGGTCTAAGTAGAATCACACACACAGGCACATGGAGGGGCAAAGTACATTTTTTCAGATAATAAGGTTGTTTCCCTTTCTTTGCAGCTTCCCTCTCTTTCTTCTTGTGCTCGGCCAAAATGTCCTTCTGTGTACTCTTTGTTGATGCCGACTTCAATTCTTTATTCTGGTGCAAATAAAATATTTTAAGGGCCTTGGAGTTTGGCATCAGCAACAATTTGCAGGTGCCCAGCATTAATGGGTAGAGATTAAGAATAGATAAGGAACTCGTAAAAAACACTTACGATCCATCCCATTCGGTCCTTTAGTTCATTAATGGCCTCAGGGTCTTTGGTTTTCTTCATCTGTTTCTTGAGCTCCTATTATAAGTACCAGAACCATAATTAGTGTATAAGCAAAACATTGCTCAGAAGCAGTTGTGCTGCTTCATCTGAATATTGAAAAATACCTCTTTTTCAGTGGGTAGCGTATTCTCATAGATAAAATTGTATCTCTTCCTGAACCTACAGTTCCGATAACAACGTTATATATACAGCAACAGATATGTCATGAGCATAATGTCCCTTAAAGCGTATCTCTGAGAATCTACAACAGAGCATGCACAAAACACAGTAAAAAGGCAAGCTGAAAGGAAAGGGCCTTACCCATCCACGTCAAGATTTCCACATAATGACTCAAAACGAGGATCCCGTACCACCTGAAGATGAATCATAAATTAGTGTGACAAATGCAAAACTAGATTGGTTTTAAGGAGATAGAGTAAGAGCAAGCAGCAAAAGGCAATGTGATGTAATCCAACTGCATGGCATAATTTTCGTAGATTGGTGCATATTTTGTTATGCCCCAAACTTGTGTGTACAAGGCATTACAAATTTCTAATTGAAGATGCCAATGTAGCAGAAGCGTGGCAATAATTGAACCAAATTATAAGTTGAGGGTTACATAAACAGGAAGAGCTATGAATGATGAATTTTAAGGGGAAAATAAGTTCTATTTACGAGCTCAATATCTTTGAGAGGGTAGACAACCTATAACGAGCTTTCAATTATAAGAAAAATCATTGTTACTTTATAAAAGTTTACTTAGATTGTATGAAACGTCTTGAAAACATGCAACAACTTTGCACACAGAACCATCATCCCCTCCTAAACTCAGACAATCCTGATCCATTTATTTCCACAGATGAACGCAAGGACTCGAATGAAAACTCCAACACGCAAATGAAATCCAATTCCCAGCACATGTAAGTAAGTGAGCAAGCTAACATGTACAATTTATCAGCTCGTGTATCCAGGACACAAAAGCACACAGTCATAGCTGCTCAGTAATCAAATCCTAACGTCTGTTTTTCATGCAGAAATAGATTGAGTAGGGCACAGTTCAACATCAAACAGATTGATAGAGAAGATTATAATTTTGCTATTTTACTGATGAGGCACATAGCGAGCTTATTCATGCGAAGCAAAATTCCACGAGTCTCAGATTATTCCTCATACAATCAAAACATGTCGCTGGAAAAGATGAAAAGATTCACCACTAGTTCGATAAATTACAAAAAGGCACATGTACCCACCTTTTTAGGCACCTGAATAACTTCTCTGAATCTTGGGACAGGCTTCTTGCTACTGATTTCCATTGGCCTGCACACACCTCCAAAAGGGTGAGTGAAAAACTGTTACTATACAAGAGCATAATGTACTAAGGAACTGCAATAATGCAAACCTATTCTTATTAGCTCGACCGCCTTTTTTCTCAAGATTATGTTTCCTATAAACCATATCAGAACCATCAGATCTCGCCCTCTGCAGCTCCTCAAAAGTTACGTCAGCCAGCTCACGCTCTATTTCATCCTCCTATATGAAAAGATTATAAGCCACAATAGGCAAGAATAAGGAAGAGACTGAATATTTCAGGTGACTTTTCACATACAGTAATGCATACGAAAAGACGAGCAATTAGCTTCAACAAATTTCGTAGCAGAAATAATTTCATGAAGTAGACACATTTTTCTCATAAAAAATAAAATCAAAACTGAGAAAACTCCAATAAAAAGAAATAAAAGACCTCAATTTGGGGCAGATTACTTACCTCTTCAGAGGAAGATTCATGATCATCACTGTCATCAAACTTAGTTCTAGTTGAAGCTGTGGCTATGGGTTCGGATCTCTTCATCTCAACGCTACAAGAAAGATAAATAACACAATTACCAGTGAGCTCCTGATACCTCAAACAGACCCATTGGGCTGCCCAAAAAATTCTAAAAGCTATGAAAAAATAGAATGGCTGAAAGAGAGCATTTGATCTAGGCTAAAGAGGATCACTCATCATTGGCAAGAGAATTTCTAAGTTTTCTTGTTTCTCTCTTTTAGAAACCAAACATTCAATACACTGGCCAAATCTCCAAGGTAGTAGCTTATTTACCAGAATGAGTAAAGGTGGGTGCCTGATTAAAGGCTCAGCAGGGTTGGTGGCAGGTGCAGCACAACAGCGGATGGGAGCGGAGGGGTAGTAGTCGGCGGTGGCAGCACAGCCACAGAGGCGACGGAGGGGCGAAGCGAAGACGCAGGCACGCCGGCGGACAGGGAGTAGAGGGCGGCGTTGCGGCGGTGGGTGATGGGTGGCAGCGCGAGCGGCGCCGGACAGAACGACGAAGGGGGTGGTGATGGTGTAGATTGGGACGGCTTCTGCTGTTAGGGTTGGGAATTGGGGATGTAATTAGAATGGTATGTATTATTATATAATATAGGGAGAAAAAAAATTACTATATTCATCAGATCTTAATAAATTAATTATAAATATAAAATCAAGCAACAAATCAATTATTTAATTGCATTTTAAATTTTTAATTAATCTTAATAAATTAATTATTGATATAAAATCAAGCAACAAATCAATTACTTAATTGTGTTTTAATGATTTTAATAAATTAATTGTTGATATAAAATTAAGCAACAAATCAATTGCTTGATGGGATATTAATTATTAATTTATTTAGATCTAATGTATAGGATTTATTCTTTTTTTTCTTACGAAAATTTTTTTTCTCACAATCCCTCCTCATATAATATAAATATATTATATTATTAAATATATGAATACTATAATTGGACACGGTAGTATTTATTTGCACCATGACATGTACCACGTTCTCATTTTAGCTTAAATTTAACATTTTAATAAATTTTATTATTTTATATTTTATTATCTAAAAACCTGACAAAAATATGAAATCATAAAAATTCAAATCTTACATATACTAAAGAAATAAATATATATACTCATAAAATATACACAAAAAATAAATATATACAACTATGCGAATTTGGAAAATTATACAAAATCTTGTAATTATAATTATTTATATAAATTGGGTTCTTATAGTTTCTAACTATTTTTATTCGGTTATAATTTGATAACTAATTAAATTATATTTTTTAATATACATTCACCACAATACTATTCAAAATCCGATAAAATTTGTGAGTATATATATATATATATATATAGAGAGAGAGAGAGAGAATTATATAATATAATTATAATTATACAAACTATATAGATAATTATACGAATTCTTATTATGATTAATAATAAAAATAGTTTTTTAACACTCAACAATAAAATATTAATTTCATTCAAGTCATTCTACACTCACATGTCTTAATTATTGGATCAAAAGCAAACCAAACTATTAATCGAGGACGGAAGGAGTATATGTTTTCATGATTTTAGGAACACCTTTCTTCAAATATTGTATGAATAATTTGCATATTATATATTTTCAAAACTTTGTTTGCTAAAATTTAGGAACAATTGTTAGCATGGGTAGTTCAAATATCAATCCATTAAAATAATATAATCTTTCTATATAATAAAAGAAAATATTACAACAGTTCCAGCCAAAATTCATCTATATTTTTTACTTGTTTACAAAAAACGAAAATAAGTTTTTGAAATAAATTTATATTTATTTTGAAAATACTAAAATCCGAAAGCATAGGGTTGGAGTTTGTGAAAATATAAAAATCAAACATAACTATTCAGATAGCTTCAAAAGATTCCAATTTGTGGTTTAATTATTCTATCAAAATCCCCTTTATAAAATGATCAATGATTATCGAACACGATACCATTTGTTGTCCCCACATTTGCTCCCTTTTCAACAGAAAATGAAGCATAAATTGTTGATATCCGAATCTGTCCTTCCACATGAGTAAAAATTATAATTAAAAAATTATTATTTTTTGAATTAACACTATTAGAATAGATATGCATGAAGATACTAAATCAAATAATATATCTATATCTTCTTAGATTATTTGTATATATCTCTAGATTGTATATATCCTTAGATAGATATCATATATCTTGTAAACTCTATATATACGTGCTCAGTAATACATTATTTCCTGAGGCAAATATTGTTGGTCAATCATGGTATCAGCCTAACCGCGATCCTGCCCTAATCTCTCTCCTCATATTTTTCGTCCCTCTCACAAACCCTAAATCTCTCCTCGCCTCTCTCTCCCTTCGCCGATCTCTCTCCCTCTCACAAACCCTAATCTCTACTCGCCTCTCTCTCCATTCGCCTACCTCTCTCCCTCATCATGGCCGATCACAATTTGGCTGTCGATCCTCTTCCGCTGTCAACCCTGGTGCATATGATCACCATCAAACTCACATCTTCCAACTATCTTCTATGGCGAGGGCAAATTGTTCCGTTACTAACATGCCAAAACCTATTTGGATACGTCGATGGTTCTACTCCTTCACCACCCACGATGTTAACCGACGCAGCCGGCATCTCGGCCGTCAATCCGGCTTATACTTCCTGGCGCCTACAAGATCAACGCCTCCTCAGCCTCCTTCTATCTACTCTCTCCGAAGAAGCCATGGCCGAAACCCTAGGCTGTGCTTCTTCACGTTCCGTCTGGCTCGCCCTTGAGTCCTTATTCAGCCACAAATCCAAAACCCGGGAAATCCAACTGAAAGACGAACTTCAACTATTGAAGAAGGGTGATCGCTCGGTAAAGGAATACGGCCGTGCCTTCAAAGCCATCTGCGATCAGCTTTCTGCCATTGGTCGACCAGTGGACGACACCGACAAGGCTCACTGGTTCCTCCGAGGTCTCGGCCCTTCCTTTGTCAATTTCTTAGCCGCACAGATGGCCCTTCCCACTATTCCGTCCTTCAGTGATTTGCTTGCCAAAGCAGAGAGTTTCTCCCTGTTTCAGGATTCTCTCGATCCTCCTGCTCCTGCTTCTGTCGCCTTCTACAGTAACTCCTCCACCCGCGGCATCCTTGGGCCGCCTCCGGCTAACTCTCGCCCTCCATACCCTAAAAATCAGAAGAAGGGTGGTGGCCAAAAGAATCAGAAACGCCCTCCCCACTGCCAAATCTGTCGCACCAACGGCCACTATGCTTCACACTGTCCTCAACGATACACTCCGCAACCATCCTCAAACCTAGCTGAGGCCTTCGCCGCAGGATGTTCGATTCCCTCTTCCGATCGTTCGGATTGGTATATCGATACTGGCGCTTCTGCCCACATGACTTCCAGCCCTGCAAATCTTGATAACGCCATTCCCTATTCTGGTAACCAGCAGGTGGTTGTAGGTAACGGTGCTCATCTACCTATCACCCACACCGGTACCCTTACTCTCAACTCTCATCTTCTCTTATCTGATGTGCTTGTCGTTCCCTCTATCACTAAAAATCTCTTATTTGTCAGTAAATTAATCACTGATCTACCTCTTCGTGTTGTTTTCTCACACTCTTTCTTTCTCATTCAGAACCGAAAAACAAATCATGTTCTTGCCACCGGTCACCATAAAGATGGCCTCTACGTTTTGGATGGAGATTGCACAGCTCTTCTTGCTACCGCAAGGTCGAGACACATGCAAGCATCCATGGATGTATGGCACTCTCGCTTGGGTCACACTCCGCCCGAGTCTCTACTTCTTCTCAGCAAATTAGGTCTTATTTCCCTTTCTAGTCGTTCCTTATCTAGCAGTCTCTATCGTTCTTGTCAGCTTGCTAAAAGTTCTAAACTTCCATTTCAACTTAATGAAAAGCGTTCTTCGCATCTTCTTGATTTAATTCACTGTGATCTTTGGGGTCCTGCACCTGTTACCTCTACTTCCAATTTTCGATATTACGTAATCTTCATTGACGATTTCTCACGCTTTACTTGGTTCTATCCTTTAGCGCAAAAATCTGATTTTTTCAAACACCTACAAATATTTACTGCCTTTGTTGAAAATCAGTTCTCCCGTACAATCAAAACCTTCCAATCTGATGGTGGAACTGAATTCACAAATCACAATATGCGTAACTTCTTCCTCACTAAAGGTATTCATCATCGCTTTTCCTGTCCGTATACCCCAAGTCAAAACGGGCGGGCTGAGCGGAAACACCGTCATATTACTGAATTCGGCCTCACAGCCCTCTTCCACGCCAATTTACCTCTGTCCTTTTGGGTAGATGCGTTTAGTGCTGCGGTCTACACCATCAATCGTCTTCCCACACCCATTCTAGACGGCAGCTCTCCTTTTCAGCTTATATACGGCTCAACCCCATCCTACTCCTCCTTCCACCCCTTTGGCTGTCGCGTTTATCCCTGCTTACGGGACTACGCCTCGACCAAATTTTCCCTTCATAGTTTACCTTGCATCTTTCTAGGTTACTCTTCTACTCACAAGGGTTTTAATTGCTTCGATCCTGCTACGGCACGCATTTATGTTACCCGTCACGCAAGGTTTGATGAGAACCACTTTCCCTATGTGTCAAATCGTCCGCTTCGGTCATAAACTCCCTCAAAATTTCGTCGTTCGTTGAACCACTTTCGGCGACGTCTTTCTGGCCTTCACCTCCCTCACCATCGTTGCCACCTTCGATCCAAACCCCACCCTCCGCACCTTGCACTATCTGCCCTAACGGCGCACCTCTCGCCATTTCCGCACCAAACCCTAACCCTAACCCTAACGGCACCCAAAACCCTAACCCTAACCCTAACGGCGCCCCTCAACCTATTCCCGCACAAAGCCCTAACCCTAATCACGCACACACTCCACCCGTGCAACCTACCCATCCAATGACCACTCGAGCCAAGGCCGGTATCTTTAGACCACGATATATTGCTAATCTTGCTAACACTGTCTTTTATGATGCTCTTCTATCTAGTTCAGAGCCACGTGGTTTCAAATCTGCTGCAAAACATGCTCATTGGATGGCTGCTATGGATGAAGAAATGGTTGCTCTGCGTCGCAACAACACATGGACCCTCGTTCAGCGACCTCCGAACACCAACATAGTGGGCTCAAAGTGGGTCTTCCGCACCAAATTCTTAGCTGACGGCTCCATTGATCGCCACAAGGCACGGTTAGTAGCTCAGGGGTTTACTCAGATTCCTGGTCTTGATTTCTCTCACACTTTCAGTCCAGTAGTCAAGGCAACCACAGTACGGGTCATTCTCAGCCTCGCCGTTTTCCATAGCTGGCCTCTTCACCAGCTCGATGTCAAAAATGCCTTCCTAAATGGCGATTTATCTTCTCCTGTGTACATGGAACAGCCTCCTGGATACATTGATCAGCAATTTCCAAATCATGTCTGCAAACTGTCCAAGGCTCTATACGGTCTGAAGCAAGCTCCACGCGCCTGGTTTACCCACCTCAGTGATTATTTGCTTCGTCTCGGCTTTAGCTGTAGTAAATCGGACACATCACTCTTCACTCTCTTCAAGGACGGTGTGATCTTATTTCTACTGGTTTATGTCGACGACATCATCTTAACAGGAAATGACGTCGCCTCTATCTCCAGATTTATTCAAGACATGAATTCAGAGTTCTCCATTAAAGACCTTGGGCAGCTGAATTATTTCCTTGGACTAGAGGTTACTTACACTGTGGATGGCCTATTTCTGTCTCAAGCAAAGTATGCCAGGGATATTCTCTCTCGAACAGACTTATTGGATTCTAAGCCAGTCTCGACTCCAATCGCCGCAAACACAACCTTTCAGGCCGACGGGAAACCTTTCGCCGATGTCACTCTCTACCGGTCCTTAGTTGGCGCACTTCAGTACTTAACCATCACACGGCCAGATCTCTCTTTCGCCGTCGATTTGGTAAGTCAGTTTCTTCACGCTCCCACGGAGGACCATTATCAGACAGTCAAACGCATTCTTCGCTATGTCAAGGGAACTATCAATCATGGTTTGGTTTTTTCTACTCGGGAAAGCTGCAATCTCGTTGCCTACTCTGACGCCGATTGGGCTCGTTGTCCGGACACCCGTCGCTCCACTTATGGGTATGCACTATTTCTTGCTGGAAACTTAATATCTTGGAGCGCAAAGAAACAGCCGACGGTATCACGGTCCAATTGTGAATCAGAATACCGCGCCCTCGCCGACTCCGCTGCAGAAATCATATGGGTCACAAATCTGTTACATGAGCTCTGCGTCCCACTTTCAGCGCCGCCATCCCTATTCTGCGACAACAACAGTGCGATTTTTCTAAGTCAAAATCCTGTCGCACATAAGCGCGCAAAGCACATTGACATCGACTACCACTTTGTCCGGGAATTAGTGCATGCGAAGAAATTGAATACCGTTTTCATTCCATCTTCTGAACAAGTGGCAGACATATTCACCAAAGGCCTACCTCGTCCACTGTTCGAATACTTTCGCGGCAAGCTTCGAGTTGTCGGTTTTCCACAATCTCGCTTGATCGGGGATATTAGAATAGATATGCATGAAGATACTAAATCAAATAATATATCTATATCTTCTTAGATTATTTGTATATATCTCTAGATTGTATATATCCTTAGATAGATATCATATATCTTGTAAACTCTATATATACGTGCTCAGTAATACATTATTTCCTGAGACAAATATTGTTGGTCTATCAAACACGAAGGGGCACTTCTTATTGTTCAATATGTTAGTGGTTGATTATTTCAATATATCAAATAACTCGAAATCATAAAATATGAAGATAAGATATCCATTTAGACTATACTTACAAAAGCCATCTTGGCAGAAACGCTGCAATACTTACTTTAGACAAGTAGTAATATGCTCACGATTGATGTAATAATACTGTATTAGAGAACATAATAATAATTAAAATTAAGTTTGTTATCAATATTATATTGTCATATTAATAAGTGACTGTATTAATATGAGTCAACCATGGTAGGTGAACAAAATTGTTTGTTCTATAATTTATTTTATATATAATTAGAATAAAATATAACAAAATATTCGCCGAATACAAAATTTCTCGATCTCAGCTTTTCATCATACATTGTAATTGAAGTTTCGCAGTTCATATTCTCCAACTAGTCATGTTGCCATATTTTTATTTTTATTTTTTTGCAATGGGAAAGCCATACAAAGTAATGATTATCATGGATATTGATAAAATAGTTGAGAAAAAAGTTGCAAAACACAGAAATAAACAAGTAAATAGACAAAATAAAGCGTGAGCAATATAAATTTATATATAATGGCTGTATTGTATATGTATTATCGTGAATCGAATTATTTAATTTTATAATTTTTTTTAATTTTTTTTTGTTATCTCCGGCCATTCATTATATTCCGATTCCACAAAGTTTGGCAAAAAGATGAATATAAATTGAGGGGATAGGGATGAAATTGTGACAGTAGGGCAAAGAATAGAAATGACTCACACGCGGTATCGGCCGGCGCCTGGACCAGGGGGAAATGAGATATCTATGGAGGAGTTCAAAAATAAGCTGCTGAAGCGGTACGACAGCGACCGCGACGGCCGGATTAGCGTGGAGGAGCTCCGACAGCTGATCCGCGACAACGGCGGCTGGTTCACCAAGGCCAAGGCCAAGCGCCTAGTCAAGGCGGTGGACACCAATTCCAATGGATTCATCGATCTCCATGAGAATGAGTTGAGCAAGCTCGTCGTCTTTGCGACCAAGGAATTAGGTTTGAAGTTCGTTTCTCTTTAGCTCTGCTCCTCCTACTGCTGGTTCTGTTTCAGTTTCTGCTTCTCTCACACTCTCTCTCTCTCTCTAAAACAACGTGTAAAAATCTTGCCGCTGGTTCTGTTTATGATTCTCTCTCTAAAACAACGTGTAAATATGCTGAATCTGCTAGTTCTGTTTCTGTTTCTGTCGCTCCCTCACATACAAAGTGTAAAAATTATGAATATATATATGCGACGCCACGAAGAAAGTTTTTGATATTTGTTTTACTTAAAATCATGAGACCATCTCCGTACATAAATTTTAAATTATTATATGTTATTTCAGAAAATAAAACATTTGATGATCCAATTTTATTTGAGTTGATATTACTATTGTCTAGAGGTGACTAAATGGATCCAGAACCGGACAGCCGGTTCACGGTTCTGAACCGAGGCTGCCACCAACGGTTTGGAATTGGATCCGGAAAGTTTTTTAATGAGCCGGTTGAGGTTCAAAATATTTGGAACTGCCAGAAATTTTGAAAATTTTAAAGAAAAAAAATCAAATTATGGTTCGGAACCGATAATTCCGATTCTGAATTAGCAAAAAATATTTTAAAATGAACAAATAAGGTCGTGCCACGTCAACTTGAACCGAAATCGCCGGTTCTGATTCCGAAACACTGGTTCAAATAGCTCTTTTTCCAAAAATACAAAAAATTGTTGAATCACTGCTTCGGAATTATTACTATAACGGGCCAGTTAAAATTTCATTTTTTTAAAAACCGAAATCTTGGCCACCTCTACAATTGTCACTAGGGGTAAATAGTACCCGACAGAGACCTTCGATCTAGTTTACCATAGGCTAGATTAGGACGGATCTATTTTATAATTAGACCATATTGGACTATTTAGAAAACTTCTCTAATTAAGCAGATCTAGGCTAAGACTTCAAAATATGTGTAAAAAACCTAACCAGCCGACTCATTTTAATAATAATATATTATATAATTGAGTAAATGTATTTTTATTTAAAAATTAAAAATATATTTATAATTTTAATAATAAAGTATATATTATAAATATAAATAGATTCAAATATGCCTTAAATAAGCTAAAAATCAGACTTGCAATCGCAAATGACTAGCCTGTATAAATTATAATGGATCCATATCTACTAAGCCAAAATTCAGCATAACTTGACATGTTCTCATCACTAATTTATCCCTAATTGACAAAATGCATGTCAACTCTATTATTATATAATAATCAAATCATACAAAGCCAAAATATCAAATATAATTAAAACTATTTTTTAAACTTGCTAAAAGTAAGTTCAAACAAATTTATAAAAATTTTAACAAAAATAATTAAAAACAATTATATACATAGATTTTTTGACAAATCAAATCCCTTTATTAATGAATAGAATTTAATAACTGCTAACAAACTATTTACTAAACTGACATTTTCTAAAATTAAAACAAAATAAAACTACTACAAACTCAATAACACTAAAAAATAAAACTACTACAAACTCAATAACACTAAATTTTAGTTGATTGATCATTCACCAACATTCATATTTAGCACAAACTTTCTCGACGAATAACATCTTTTTCGTTGCCGTCATGATTGGAAGGCAGAAAGCAATGCAGGCCTCCTTTAAGAGTCAATAGAAGGTGGTGGAAGTTTCCAGTAATTCCATGAATTATAATCTTCCTGAAATCAAAACCAACAAAATATATATGGCCATCAACTCTTCACTCAAAAAAAAAAATTTTAAAAATCTACCCTATATTTATATAGTTTCTATAGTTTGGCCATTTAATTGCAAAAGATGATAATTTATACTAAATTTTAAGAAGAGGGTATAATTGTATTAGATTTGAAGGTTTGGCCAAAAGAAAATCACAAGTCCAATAGAATCTTTTTTGTATTTTTAAACTGAATTTCAACAAAACTAAAATGTTTTTCTTCCCATTTTGATCAAACATAACTAGAAACGCAAGAAAAGAAACAAGAGATTTTTCCAGGATCAAGAAAACATACCTGCTCACAAGTGAATGTGTGGGGAAACATGCCGTGTACGAGCGAATGAAGAGTCACGTAAGATTTCGTGTCAACGCGACGGTTGACAGCAATCTCACCCTGCAGGAACAGCCACAGAAATTGAGTTGACAGAGCAGCAGCAGCACAATAAGAAGCAGCATTCCCTCCTCAGTTACCTTAGGGTTTATGATGAATATTTTCCCTCTGGGGATTCCAACCTTAAGATAGCTGACCTCATCCGTATCCCGGTTCCCGAATCCAGCATAAAATGGATTTCTGTTTTCGGGAGGAAATAATGCCTTGATGTCCTGGAAAAATCAACAGCAAATCAGTTATCTATGTACGGAAATGAAGGCATTCCGAGTTTCCTACATGCGTTCACTTTTTCCTACTGATCCAGCATTCTTCATAGGCTGAATTTGCATTAATATAGATTGATGCTCTGTTTTAAGATTATTTTGCATCAACACTTTACCTCCTTGATTTGTGATTAAAGAAAAATGCACACTGTTCAAGAATCTGGGTAAATTTTGGTAAAAAAAAAAAAAAGAGAAACAGTTGGCAACAAACCTCCAAGCAAGAAATCTTGAATTCGTGAGGAGCTCTCCTAACAACTGCATAGTGCATAGAGATCCTATTAAATATTCATAGCTGAATAATCTAAAGAAAGCTTTCGACGAAAACAGAACATAATTAAAGATACTACTCTCGATTCACAGAAGTATTTGATGCTCGAAAAGGAAGGCATGCATGTGAATAAGTAAGGAACTCAGAGGCAATCAGTGACCTTCTCGAAAAAGAGAGGGAAACAGTCCATCTGGGGAGATGACAACAGGTCCCTCTGGTAAGGCTTTTCCATCCTGAAAAAATATATGAAACTATTATGAGGCATGCATGTCCAGGGATACAACAGAAACAGAAGAATGATATGATTATGATGTTACGTTGAGGAAACTAGTATTTCTCGTTGATTAATACTTAAAACTTTTGAGAGTGAAGTATATTATTAACTAAATGACTTCACATTACCTGCTTGATATTAAGCAGGAATTGTCTAGTAATGTATGACTGAGAAATTGAACGTGCGCTCAGGAAAAGTAATTGATATCCATTCTCCTGCATCAAAGAGAAGCCCAAAAGCATGAAGCATCAAGCAGAACAAAAAATATTTCATCATCTGGAAACAATCTCAGAATCATTATATGCACAAAGGGGAGTAAATGAAAAAATTATGTGGTGAACACGTAGAAAAGTGCTATATTCACCATGCAAATGCTATATAAGAAGAAACCAATTATCTGTTCTCAATAATTGTAACATAGAGATAATGATGGACCTTTATTGCTGTGAATAGATGTGCAACACCTGTTTGTGACCAATCCATGCCAACCAAGGGCATGACCTGACCTAGAAGATCGGACCTGCAGCAAGCATTTATGCGTTAGCGATAGAATATGCTACAGACTGAACAGATAAAAAGGCATAAAACATAATTCATTTGAAATTTTGAATGATGAGGAAATGGTGAAAAAACATAAATCATTACCTTGTAATAGTTCCGTCAACATCAGATATCACAATTTTAGCATCCCATCTCCACAGGAATATTCGGGCGTCAACCTAGATGAGTAAATTGAAGTCAGTGCAAACACATGCATATAACAACAAACACATTGAATCAAAAAGCAGATACATATATATGAGACGGGCAAATAGACAAGAAGAGTTATTCAAAAGGTAAAGAAACCTTAAATTCCCATAATGTCAAAGAAGAAAAATTAACCTGTTGATTGCCCAGCATGGCGGTTGAGAAGGTGAATATCACAATATTGTTCCCTTCTTTTAAATTTAAGGATGCCAACTGTTTAGATGTCGGAGTAAGTGTCCTCACTTTCTTCTTGTTTACCTTCACTTTGGTAACATCCGTCTCCTTCTTTAAATCACTAGATTTATTTGGATTCTCTCTGCCGTTATGGTTTTCTCCGACATTCATCACAATAGAATCTTGACTTATACCTCTTGATCTTCTAAAAGGAATGCGTCCTTTTTTTTTACTTGGCACTGTAGTATCCGTGGATCTGGGAGGGTGCCCTGAAGAATTTCTAATGGTCAACTTTGACAGTAATTTCTAATACAAATATGTATGAAACATAACAAATATTTGTTACGAAGATAGAACTCATTTTAATCCATTACAGATACATTTTTCTCAATACATATGAAGTAAGTATCAGATGCATCTCACCAAAAAAATTTAAGAAAATAAGGCCCTCGCTCTGCTAGCCAGGGAGAAACAAAACCAGTTGCATGATAGCAAACTAACTCTTGCTTTTGTTAGTATATATGTTGATATGCACTAATATTCCAACCACTTCCAATTTAAAATAATGCAACATAATTAAAATTCATTGAATTTTAGGCTGAATTTCAAAGAGTATTCATGTGCGTTTCTAAACTATAATAGTTTGGAAATTGGGGGGGGAGCTAAGTAGACAACATATGGAATTCTGATATTGACCTCCAAACACAAAACAAACTGAAACATAAAAACATAGAACTCATCGGTACTGATCAAGCAAATATCGAAGGTGTGTGCCTCTGGAGAGAATTATGCACTAATGCACTGATGACCTATTTCACTCTTGGACATTAAGTAATAAAACATCTACAGGCTGTAATCACCTCAGTAGTCAATTAAGTTTTAAAAAGCAAAGAAATATATAATTTATGAATATGGAATTAAATATAGACTTTAATACAATGAAGATTAGAAAATCAATGGACTCAGGGAGCAAAACATGTATAATAAAAAAAAACCTTAAAAAAAATAATAGTCGGATAGCTTCAAGCTACCGTACCATTACCAGCTATAGTTACACTAACTCATCATATAATTTTGCTACCTGGCTTAGCTGGTAACTCAGATATTCTTTGAGCACCAGGTAATTGGTGATTCGTTTCTGTGCATGAATCTACACCTGGACACAGTGAAGCATCGGGTAAGCAGCCCGGATCGCTTGCTTCAAGATTATTGCAAAAGTCAACCATGCTGGGCAAAGATTTCGCCATCCTAACTGGTCCCTCTGAGTGAGTATTACCAGTTTCGATAATGCGAACATCGTTAGATATAGAATTTAATCTTCTAGTTTCTAAACCCACATCATTTTCACAGTCAGTTATATCCGATTGTTCTAATGAGAAACTGGAGCAACATTTTGCATCACTTGACTGAATGCCTGCACCAGCAACTCTTGATAAAGATAACGAATCAGCTGCTTTGCCCTCATGATCAGATTCACTGAATTCCAAGTGTTTGGCCTCAGAAGGACCAAAATCATCCATGCTACCAAAGACAAGTAGCTCATCTTCTGAATGAGTACATCGCGGAACAGAATTACACCTTTGCATATGGGAATCACAGGGACCCCCTGCAGAGGACTCAAGCTTATCTTTGGACTCCAAATTGTTATGTTCATCCATGGGTAAACAAGTTGAAAAGCTCGAAGTAGAAGCAGCGGCAATACTCTGTGAGTCAGTCTCTGTAAGGGAATTGTTAGATTGGTGACGGGAGACTAATTGAGAATAGCATTCAGTCACAATGCTTTCTGAAGCACCACAATAAGGACCCCCACTCACGGAAAACTTTTCTTCATGAACAATGGTGACTTGATCCTCGGTATGAATACAAACTTCCCTACATTCTTCATGACAAAATGAGTTATTTTTAGCTTCATATGATCCCTCCAAACCAACTATTGAGCTCCCTGAAATTTCAGAAGAGTAAAAAGGTTGAATACCATCTTTTGCATTGGAGATATTAGCATCTGACAAACCATTAAGATTGTCAATGGAGTCTTTGATATCTGAATCAGATTTTGCAACCTCAGAGACGACACTGACAGAACTCACAGTCAAATCTGATTTATCTACGCCTAATGAATCAGTCATCACTGGTTCTGGATTTGATAAAGTAGTATTTTCCCCAACACTATCAACTGAATTGGAAACCGTGTACTCTGAGGTAATACATTTCACTTCAACACCATTTGCCTCAGGTGCACTTCTCAGTTCCTGGCAGGTTGTTTGGGAAATAAGACTGATTTCACCATCAACTGGAAAACTTCCATTGACTTCCTTTTTTGATGCATCTGCAGCAGATACTGGTAAGGCATTGTCTTTCTTGCGTTTGGAGGAAGCAAGATTAGTGGACCACTTCAAGTCCAAGAGATCAGCCGCCATCTCAGCAACCTCCAATGATCCTTCCCCCTTAACCCCGGGTGCATTTTCTTTCCCCTGGACGGCTTCTTCTTCTGGAGGTCTCCTCCCAAAAAAGCCAAAAAACTGAGACTGCCGAGTGTTTGGCCTAGCCGAAACCTTCCTTTCATTGCATATCGGTTCGTGCAAATTAGAATCATAGTTGCAACTTTTAGACTTCAGTGGCCATCTTGGTGGCCCTTCCATCTCCTCACCAGATGAGGAAGGAGAAGAAGCTTCGGACTCACATTTCTCTGCATCAACCTCCTGCATAAAGAATGCTTCTCCATTACTATCTAAGTGCATATGAAAATCCGCCTCCACATCATTCACTCTAATGCCAACCACCTTCTCTTTCGTCTTCAACACCCCCTGAAACTTCCCAAATCGAACATACCATGGCGAAGACTTGTAGCTCCCATCCGGTTGCTCCACCACAATTATGTCAACAGCACCACCAAATGGATGGAATGTCCCGGAGACCGTATACACACTCTTACTGATGTAGCTACCTATCTTCCCCACAGCTTGCATCTTGAAAGAATCAATAAAATTATTCACACCACCTTTAACTTAAGAGAATCTCCACATCCCATCAAATCATAAAAACCATACTCCGAGAACCTCAAAACTACCACCACTGACAATCACCAATCCGAATGTTCCCTAATTTTTCTCCTCCTCCTTCCGCCCACCAACTCAAAATCCAAAAACTACCCAGATCAAGATATTGATTAAAGATCAAATCTTTCACAACCCACTATGATGATTATTAAAATAACTGCTTCCACACGACAAAGAGGAAGAGGAAAGCGAATCAACAAACAGACTCCCTTTGTATCTAACTGAATATACGAGTCCCAAATTCGGTTATCGATTTTGAGACAAAACAACAATGATAGCAATACCGATCAAAAGAAATCCAGCTCAAGAAAGTTGGCAATTCATGAATCAGAAATAAAAGAACATACCCACATGCGAATAACAGTCATAAAAACAATAAACCGCCAAAGAGTGGGCATTGAACAACTGTTGGCGTCCAAAGCATATTCCTTTGTGGATTATTCGAATTCATAAAAATATTAATATAACACACATCCATATCTACACACCCTCCTAATAAACGGCCCCACTCTCCCACAAAACCATTCCAGAATCGACAGTTACGTATTTAATCAACAGAAAACACGCAAGCGAAGGCATTGCGTTCCATAAAGATGTTTCGAGAACGAAGAAGGAGATGCTGGAGGGTTCCGAATCAGGTGTTTTCTTCTCTGGTTGCTTAATTAATTTTCCAAATGATTTTTGGGGCTGATTTTGTCGTAGGATCATGAAACATTATCGTCGTAATTTCTTTTTCTTGCGAGTTGGGGGATGATGAGATTTGGATTTAGCTCGGTCAGGCCAGTTTGTTCAATTTCATATGATTTTGGTGGAAGATTTTATTAGGCTGCCCCCACAATTTCTTAAATTGCATATAATTATTAATTTAAACCAAATTACAAATATATTCTACATAAAAAGGTTTAATTATATCTCGAATTATGCTATTTTTAAAAATTATTTCAAATTATTTAAATATTTCAATAAATACCAAATTAATCAAAACACAAATATATTCCAAAATATTTTTTCCGTAAATCTAAGTCATAGATAATGAGTTATCATATACCGAATATATAATCGACTTTCCATTGATCAGAAAAAATAATTTAAGATATATTTGCATAATTTTGTTGTTTATTAAAATATTTTAATAGTTTGGGAGAAATTTTACAAAAAACACATAGTTCGAAATATATTTTTGAACATTTTGCCTTTAATTAATTATGTCAAAACTTGTGCAAATTCGTTTTGATCATTTTTTCTTAAACCGATGTAATCCATAAATTTCTTAAATAAATTGAGATATATTTGAATAATTTTGGTATTTATTAAAATATTTTAATAGTTTGGGAGAAATTTAACAAAAACTACATAGTTCGAAATATATTTAATCATTTTGCCATTAATAATTAATTATGTCAAAATTTTGTGCAAATTCGTTTTGATCATATTTTCTTAAAACGATGTAATCAATCAATTTCTTAAATAAATTGAGATATATTTGAATAATTTTGGTATTTATTAAAATATTTTAATAGTTTGGGAGAAATATAACAAAAAACACATAGTTCGGAATAAATTTGAACCTTCGGCTATTAATTAATTATATCAAAAGTTTATGTAAATTCATTTTAGTCATTTAATTTTGTTCACCTACCCATCGCAAGCACGTATTAAAGTGCTAATGTGACCATATAATATTAATGGTGAGTTCATTTTAATTATTATCATCACATCTAATATATTATCAATTTTTCATACTTCATTAATTCTCTAAGAATTAATAAGAGTAATGCGAACGTAAAGTCAATGGCAAAAACTTGCGTTAGGCAAGCCTAAACGGTTTAGGCGGGTTTTATCCTACCCAAATGGGTTGACCCATCCCAAATAGGATTTATTAATCCCAATTAAGGTATATTATATGGATTTGGATTTGAGTTAATGGATAAAATTCGCCTAAATCGTTTAGGCCTGTCTAACCCAAGACATTCCCAAAGTCAATTAATCGATTTTTATGTTAATTGATTAATTATTATTTTTATAACGATAATCCATCAATTTTTATATTAAACAAATTTGCATAAATGGACTTCCCCCCCCCCCCCCCCCCAATTTTCGGCGAGAACGAATGAATATATAATACGTCTTCACTAAATAAATTTATTCCACTCTTTTAATTTAAGTCTAAATACAAACTTTAGCGTGTGTTCATTTACTATAAATTAATAATCTATTATGAATTCATAATACAATAAAATAAATTGCACATCGAAATCATGGTTTCTTTTGGTAGTGTGCAAACATAGTCACTCGTTACTTTTTCTTTGTTTGTTGTTTTTAGAATAGAATTTGACTAAGTCTTCTTTTTTTTTTTTAGGTTTATTGTTAATTGAACTTAATTAAGTTTGAATGAGTTTTAAATTTAGATTTATGTTTGAATTTTTTTTTACATTATGTTAAAACTAAATTAATTTATGCAATATTCATTCATTTCTTATTGTTGGGTAAAGCGCGATACGAACTCAAGAACACAATTCAAACTCAACACAGCAAGCACATAAAATTACACTAGAATTTACGTGGTTCACTTGCTTATACCAGCTACATTCACGGGAAGGTAAATGAGGAATTCTTATTAAGATTCAAGGAAGGGTTACAACATTTTTCTCTTTGAATTTTTCTCTAAAAAATAGCTGTGAAAACTAACTCAGAAAACGAATACGACGGGTAACAAACCCTCTCTCAACTAAAATAACAAATCTTACTCAGTCCTCCAATCATGTTGCGACACATGGTCCATTTTATTTGATTAAAAAAATCAAGCACACCCTTATAAGTGTAAATACTGACTTTATCATCACTTATGCAAAAACACCTTTGCTCACAGATTCCACCATAGACTCGAGCTCTCTTCATGCATGCCTACTTCATGCAGACACCATCTCTACACATATAACAAGCAAAATCAATAAAATGTTTGTTATATTATAATACTAATTGAATATAAAATGTAAATGTTATAAAATTAAAAGCTTTTTGTTTTCATTCTAAGTTTCTTATCAAACTTATTTAAAGCCGAATATTAATAAATGAATAAAAATCAAACTTATATCTAAGCCTCCAAGATGACGCATGCATTTTCTAGTTAAAAGAAATTACTATGTTCCTTCGCTCGGGGTGTAGTGGTTAAAACACTTTGCTTGTGACTGAGAGGTTACAAGTTCGAGCTTCCAGGGGACATCTGGGTGTGTGTGTTTAAGATTATTGTAAACTTATTCAAAAAAAAAAAAAAACACTATTAATAGACTGAAAGATCTAAAAAAGTCTCAATTTTAATATGAAAAATTGTAAAATTCTTAATCGAAGATCTTAATTCATAATCTGAATAAAAAATCATAAGATCTTTCAAATTTTGAATTATACCTTTAAAATTGATAATACTCCTAAAATTAATTTATGTAAGCAAGCAACATTATTTTAGAATGGACTTCGATAAATGGGCTCAAACTTCACAAATGTCGCCTTGGCCAGCCCATTCGACAATTTGACTTGGGTAATTAAGTTATTATTATTAGTTTTAAAATTTTGGCACGGAATTATTTTAATTCATAATCCAGATGTTTATTAAGTTTCGAATTTACAAGTAAAATGTTTTCACCAGTACATCTTCGACAGAGTGGTTAAGTTAATTTAGTAGCAAGTGGATGTTGTCGCCTCTTCTGGCAATGAATTATTAATCTGATTGTATTGTTGGAGTTAACACAATTTGGTATGCCATGGAAGTCTCAAAATGTTACACTATAGGCATTCACACTAAAGCTACTAGCCTACTATGCTATATATTATAAGAAAAAACTATGAAAAATACTTTAAACTATTGATTAATTATAAAAAATACCATAATGTTTTCTTTTCGGTGAATTGTACCCTAAAGTTTCTCATATCACAGATTTATACCATAATATTTGATTCTATCAATTAAAAATACCCTACATTGCTAA
>JAPKLW010000398.1:536505-558180 GCA_026898455.1 Plectranthus barbatus | reverse complement strand
TAGTTTGGAGAAATCACAAAATACCAATATTTTACAAACAATAGAATTTGCACGATTCACTTTCACTCCCTTGGGTACGATATTTGGACTTAGATCTGTATTACTTGTTAGACATACGTGCACTTGCGTATAATTTTGATAGCTACTAGCACAACAACAGACCCCCGAAGGTGTGCTTTGAATGCAACTCTCCTAAACACCTCAAGTACGAATGTCTTATGGTATCCAAGGAGGAGAGAGAACGCCTCAAAAGAATCTTCAAAAATAAAAAGCTTCAAGAGTAGTAGCAAAGGCCATGCTCTCTATAACCGAGGTCCCAGACATCCCAGATAATGACGATGGCTATTATACATCTGGAGATGAGGACCAGGAAGAAACTCTACTGGTTTTATGGCTAAACTTGGAGAAGACGAGGATTCTGAATATGAAGAAAAAGGAACCAAAGATGAGGCACGGAACTAGGTAACTACTCAAAACTCAGTTTCAATTCCTGTCGCATGCATTGAAGAGGGCTCTAAATCCCATTGCTCGGATTCAGAAGATGTTACTCTTGAGATTTTAAATTCAAAATCCTATAAATTGAAAAATTCTTTGGTAGGAGAAAATGACTCACTAAAACTTGAAGTTTCAGAATTGACCAAGGAGATTGAGGGATCAAGGTCAATTAGTGTGGATTTGACCAAGCTTAAAGATGAGCATTCTATTTACTTGCAAATTTTAAAAATATTACTGAAGAATGTGAGCCTTTAAAACTGAAAGTTGCTAGTGATAAAAAACTCATTGGTTCACTTTATTCAAGCACCAGCAAAGTTTCAGAAGCCCTAAGCTTACAAAGACACCCATCTGATAAGTCAGGACTAGGTTTTTCTAAAAATGTTTTGAGCAATCATGCATCAACTTCTGAAACCGAAAATGTTTCTTATCATCACTTTAAAAAGAATTTCGGTTTAGAAGTTAAGTTGTTAGGCAAAGGAGTGGTAAATGCTGTCAAGGACTCGAAAGAGCTTAAAAGTAATTTGGTTTCAAAACCAAATAAACATGAGATGAAACCATCTATGCTCAAGAAGTGGGTGAAGCAAAGTGTTCCTAATGTGAGGAAACCTACGCCAACAACTAAAACTGAACTTCGCAAGAAGTCAGTATCATTTCTGGATTCGAGAAACTCGAGGTCCTATAATCATAGCTCTTATAAGAGAAGGACTTATCGGAGTAGGAAGGACACCTACTCGAAGTCTGAGCCCAATCATTTACCTATTTCAAGGGCTAGGAAGACTGTACACTCCGGACTTGGTTCCGAGAACCCAACAGAAACATAGTTTCAAGAAACTCAGTTCCAGAAAACTTGGCTTTGAGAAACCCAATTTCTCATAGGGTTTCATACATACACACCATTTCTTCTCATATGCAATCAAACAACACACACTATTTTAGAAGGTAGAGAAGGTTGCATCGCCTAAGCTTAAGGTGAAGCAAGTATGGATTCCAAAAACTAACCATGTAGGACCCGCAGAAGCACGGGTACCTAAAGTCTAACCTTCTTTGTTTTGCAGGTACAGGGTCACCAAAGTCAGCTCAAGAATTAGAAGTGAGCTTGGATTTTGGATAGTAGGTGTTCTGCCCACATGACCGGAGAGAAGGAATTGCTCTCAAACTTGAAGATGGCAAGAGGACCCCCAGTTGTATTGGAGACGATTCAAAGGAGAGAGTAATAGGCAAGAGATGCTTGGAATACAATGGAATCACCATCAACAACATATCCTTAGTCACCAACCTCAACTACAACTTGTTGAGCATCAGTCAACTTATCCAAAGTGGGTTTGAGGTGACATTTGCCGAGGACGAATCCCTGATCAAAAAGAAAGACTCCTAGGAGACCGTGCTCAAAGTAATGAAGAAAGGAAGTCTTTACATTGTAGATTGGGAGAGCGAAAAGGTTGGCATGTGCCTTGTCGCAACAAGCCCATCCCAAGAAGGAGTCAATTGGTTGTGGCACAAGAGACTAAGCCATCTGGATTTCCAATCCATCAGGCACCTTGCCAAACATAAGCTTGAGGAAGGTCTGCCACAAACTGGTTTGAAGAAAGAATGATTTTGTCGAGCTTGCAAGATGGGAAAGCAAACCAAGGCATCATTCAAAAACTGCCCTATCATAGCAAGTACAGATCGGATCCTGTAGCTATTACACATGGATCTATTTGAACCGGTCAAACCACCCACCATTGGAGGAAAAAGGTTCACTCTCATTGTGGTTGATGACTAATCGAGGTACACTTTGGTGAGGCTCTTAAAGACTAAGTATGAAATTAAACTCCAGCTACCAGAACTTATCCTATAGATGTAGAACAACAAGGGAGTTACCGTGAAGAGGATCCGCTCTGACAATGGGAAAGAGTTTTGCAACGGTCCACTCATGGATTTTTGTGCGGATGCTGGAATCTCTCACGCGAAGTCAGCTCCAAGGACTCCTGTTGGTCCCTGATCAGAGTCGTGCTAAGCAGTGGAAGACTACTTAACAAATGCAGCGGAATGTTCAAGTTATCTTGCACTTAGTTTCTTCACAAATATTTAGCTCAAGGTTGGAGCTAGTATTGTTTCAGATATACTCTAGCAACTTGAGGTTGCTAGGTCTTAAATCAGTAAGCAGAAATAATAAAACAGTAATGAAAGACACAAGATTTATAGTGGTTCGATTCTTAAGATCTACGTCCACTCCTCAGTCGAACACTGAGAATTTCACTAAAAAGATATATCAAAGTACAAGGAATCGCCGGTCACTTGTAGCAGGTGGTGAGCTTTCAAGCCAGCCACTACAAAGCTATCCTTCGTTACTTCTCTCTTTCAACAGCTGCGGCTAAGTCAAGGGCAACACCTTCGTAAAACTTAACCTTGCTGCAATGGAAGCTTTAAAGTTCCTTCCTGAACTCTTCTGGTTGATTCGGCAACAGCCCGTCTTAGTCAATCTCTTTTCAGAGATGTGACTGCTGGATGCTTCCTAGGATGGAAGTTATCCCAATGATTGATCCTTGAATAAAGTCAATGAATCTCCTCTTGAATGCAGTGTCAGATATTCAATGTGTGACACTTGTTGTTGAGAGCTTGAGATTGTCCTTGTCTCTTTAATGTGCTTTCAACTGACTACTCTTTTGTTTTTTGTTCGCTTGTAAAGGTTATCTCACAATAACTGTCTTTCGCGAGTTGTATGAGCAGTAGTAGTGGTAGTCGTGGGGGATCTTCTCTCTGTTTTGGACTTCTCTTTTATATCTGGAGATTCAAACTTTGAATCTCCATACCCGTTAGACACAAAGTCTTCTTTGTCCAAAAGAGTTGTCTACCTTTTCGTCCTTTCCGGCTTGGTACAGTGTTTTTTACCTACTTCGGGAAGGCTATTCGTCCTTGGTTGTACCTTATGTCAGAACGGTAGTCTTAGCAAGATTTGCTGAATATCTCCTTGCTTAGCATTCTTTTGGAGAATGTTGGGAGCGCTCTGCTAAGTTTCTAGACTTTTGACTCTTTGACTACTGAGATCTTCTAGCATTCTACCTTGTATCCAACTGCTGACTCCTTAGCAGTTGAGTATTCAACATTTAGTCTTGGTTCCTGATTTTTATAACTTCTAGCAATCTTCTGAGTATAGGCGAATACTGACTCCTTCAGCATTCTACTATCCTTTACTTCTGACTGCTGATCAAGGTTCCTAGCAATCATTCTTCTCAGCATATGACTACTACTTCCTTAGCAGTCAATTCTTCTCAGCACTTGACTACTACTTCCTTAGCGGTCATTTCTGTCTGATGTCGTCTCTAGCAACCAATATCTTCCTGACTGCTGAGAACGCTCCTAGCATCCAGAATTTTCGAAGTTGCTGATCTCTTTTGTTTCAATTGCTAAATCCTTCAGCAATCTTCACCAAGCACTTCTAATCTATTACAACTCGAAAGATAGCCTAAACAGAACTTTACGAATGAGTTGCTAGACTATCTAGACTTCAGCAATGATCCACCAAACTAACTAAGGCTTTGATTTAACAAAACCTTTCCAATTTGATCTAAAGGGAGATTTACAACATAAAACTAGGAATAATTCCCAACAATTTCCAGAATAATTCCCAACAACTCCTCAAGAAAATGGTCTCATTGAGAGGAGGAATCGCACACTCAAGGAAGTAGTGTGGACCATGCTTGCAGAAGCAAGCTTGAGCGAAGGCTATTGGGGAGAAACCTTAATAACGGCATGTTATACTCAAAATATAAGTGCCATCAATAGTCATCATCACAAAACCTCGTACAATGTCTACAATGGTTGTATGCTTTCTATAGCTCATCTACGTACTTTTGGTTCTCCATATTACATCCATAATAACAGAAAAGTCTAAGTTAAATACCATTAGTCCCAAGGCAGATGAAGGTGTGTTCCTTGGTTATGGACACCCTTCATACAAGGGATATAGGGTACTTAACAAGACTACATGACTCGTGGAAGTAACATATTGTGTTGTTTTTTATGAGTCTATTCTAGTGCGCAGGACACTGAAAGACCTGGAGGTTGATGATCTTTAGATCAAGGATGCCCGTAGAAACTGAGTTCTGAAAAAAGAAAACTCTAATACAGTTCCTCAGGTTAGACCTATGAATGATCAATCAAGTAATCCAGAAGACCAGGCCAGTGACGCAATTGTCCTTGCCGAGGCAATAGATTCACTAACCTTAAATACATGTATCGATCAAGGGGGAATTCCAGGAGTTCAAGCCAAAACTGAGTCCGGTGGCCAAGCTGAAACAGACTTGCCAGTCCATGCTGACTTTTCTAAAGATGGAGATGCTCACCCTGAAGATGCCTAGAATGAAGAAGTGAATAAATATCAAAAGCTAGAGATCGTGGAAACAATCACTGGAGAAGGTGTTCAGAATCCAAAAGTTGAAGACCAAGTTCCAGTAGAAGACCTAGCCATGGTGGAGTCAACCTTAATCTCAATTCCAGTATCAGGAACCGATGGAACTGACATTCCTGGAACTTTTATTCAACCTATTGAAGTCACTCAGCTCTAGAGGCCCAAATAGTTGAGACACCATCCCAAAGATGACGTGCTAGAAAATATTGCAAATCTAGTTCCCACAAGGCAAAGAAGTGCCCTACTTGCTTTATCTCTCAGAATCCAAAACCTACGAAGATAGGAATTGTTTTAAGTCCACTGACTGGATAAATCCCATGCAAGAGGAGCTCGCTGAGATCAAGAGGAATGAAGTATGGTACTTGGTGGATCGAGCAAGCCATCAATTTGTTAATAGCACAAGTGGGTCTTCAACAATAAAAGAGATGAAACCGGGAACATTATAAGGAACAAGGTGACGCTTGTAGCAAAGGGGTATGCTCAATGTGAAAGGATCGACTTTGATGAGACCTTTGCTCTAGTAGCCAGACTCGAAGCCATTCGACTATTTCTAGCCTATGTTGTGCACTACAATTTCACAGTCTTCCAGATGAATGTGAAGAGTGCATTTCTAAATTGGGAACTCAAAGAAGAAGTCTATGTTGAACAACCCCCAGGCTTCGAAGAATGAAACCAAGTTTATAAGTTGAGAAAGACCTTTTATGGGTTGAAGCAGGCACCCCAAGCTTGGTATGAGACTTTGTCTTAGTTTCTCCTCAAGAATGGTTTCTAGAAAGAGAAGATTGACATGACACTGTTCTGAATCAAGGATGGAGCAAGCATTCTACTGGTTTAAATCTATGTCGATGATATCATTTTTGGATGCAAGAACCTGAAGTAGTGCGAGTAGTTTTCCCAACTTATGCAAAGTAATTTCTAGATGAGCATGATGGGTAAGCTCACTTATTTCCTGGGACTTCAAGTCATCCAATCAGAAGAAGGAATCTTCATCAACTAGAAGAAGTACACCAATGACTTGATCAACAAGTTTTACCCCGAGAAGACCAAGCCATTGAGGATTCATATGAGCCCAAGTGCTCAGATTAACCTTGATGAACAAAGAGAAACAGTAAATCCAACTAGTTATAGAGGCATCATTGGATCTTTGCTATATCTGACAGCAAGTAGGCCAGATATTTCTTACTCAGTTGGAGCATGTGCGAGGTTTCAAGCTAACACCAAGAAATCGCACGTGGAGGCTGCAAGAAGGATTGTGAAATACATTAAAAGAACGGAGTCCTTAGGCATTTGGTATCCAAAAATAACGATCTAACTCTTAATGTCTACTCAGATTCAGATTTTGGAGGATTCCGCATTGATAGGAAGAGCATAAGTTAGTTTAGCAAGAAGCAACACTCTGTAGCTCCATCTACGACCGAAGCTAAATATGTAGCCGCTGCTAGTTGTTGTGCCCAAGTGCTATGGATCAAACATCAATTGCTTGATTATGAGGTTGAAACTGGGTATGTTCCAGTCTATTGTGACAATAGCAGTGTTATGTGCATCACAAAGAACCCAGTACACCATTCCCGAACCAAGCACATCGACATCAGAGATCATGTTGAGAAGAAAGATGTGTCCATCGAGTACATTCGTACTGAAGACAAATTGGTGGATACAAAACCACTCCCTGAAGCCAAATTCAAGGAGTTGTAAATCAAGCTTAGTTTTTTAGAATTTGATGAAATATCAGTTGAAGAGGAGTACATGCGGAATAAAACTAAATCCTAGCTCTTAGTTTTCTGGTTTTCTTAATTTCTCAAGAAGTCTAAGTACTATGGAGGACGTACTGATTAAAACTGAGTCCCAGCTCTCAGTTTTGGACATTTGGATGTTACCATATTTTAATCAATTCAAGTGGTGTCACAAATTCATTCCAAATGATATGAAGATCAAAGGAACCTGTGATTAAAGACGATGGAAGTGTATTAAAATTGAGTTCAAACTCTCAATTTTTAAGTTTTGGTCGCACTCTTAGTATGGAGGTTGTATACTTAGTCATTTCTTAAAGAAATATACTTAAATGGTGTCTACGATACTGACTCTTAGAGACCAAGTTTTGGCTCTCCATACTAACTCTCAAGAAAAACCAAGTTTTGGTTTCTCTACTTGTTGGTAGCTGTTTATCAGGGTATAACTTGGCAGCGGAAAATGTGTTAGTTCGTTTCTTGCACTCTGCTGGTTACTCAGCTGACTGGGACCTTGTCAGCTGGTAAGTCAACTGGCACTATGAGTACTCAGCTGACTGGCGACTGGCTGGTCAGCTGGTAGCTCAAGACTTAGAATATTTTTAGCCTTGTTTGCACAGTTATATCAGTTTTCAGATATACACCAGCACTTGGGTGCTGGGTTTCAAATACAAATTTAAATACTGAAAGCAGATAAAGGCAAAGAATTTTTATAGTGGTTCGATCAACTGATCTACGTCCACTCTCCAGTCGATTCACTGGAAATTTACTATAAGAGCAATCAGGTACAAAGAGTCCTACGATCTATCTCCAGCTGGTAGATGCCCCGTCTACCAGTCCACTGGATCAACCGCTCCCGGTCCTTGTCCTTCTTCAGCTCTCGTCAGATGGATGGAGTGCGAGCACGTCACTTCAACCTCCTCCTCTGACTGGTTGGGTGTTGAGTTCTCCCAAGAACGTAAATCCTCTACGGCAAACTGCCCGTAATAACTCAAGAGCTGGCTGGCTCTAGAGCTGCTATGTTCTTCCTCAGAAAGAGAAAGAACACCAAGTGAGGTCTGTAACTTACAAGCTGGAAGCTTGAAGTCTCGTGTTTGAATAACTCAACACACGGATAGCCTTCTGAGAGGCCTCGAAAGTTGTATGCTTTTACTTGCTTGAGCGTAATAAATTTCAGTCTTTCGGTAGGTGAAGAGCTGGCCAAGAACATTGAATGTTGATGGATCCCAGGTATTTATAGCTGAGGGATCCCATTCAAATATTCTAGCCGTTTGGACACATCCGGAAAAGTCTCTGTCCTCGCATGTCCTTCTGACGGCGGCAGGTAGGAATTTCTGGAAAGTGCCATGCTTGTGTCCGCTTTTTCTGACACAGACCTCTTTGTGTCAGAACGGCTCTATTCGTCAGTACGAGGAATCACAACTGGTGTCTTGAACTGATAGACTTTAAGGATATCCTTCCGTAAAGTCTTACTTTGTCAGTATATTCCTCAGACGAATCTTCCTTTTGTCTCTAAGATGCTGGGAGAGTGAATCTTCAATTCTGCTGGTAACCTCCGACTGGTAGAACATACTGGTGATCTTGTGCTGGCAGTCTCTGCTGTTGACTTTCCTTAGCACAATCAAGGTCTACCAATTTGTCTGGATGTTAACCCTTTCTTGGAATCTCCCATGACTGGTGGCTTCACCGCTGGTGAATAGTGTCAGCCAGAACACATATTCTGCTGGTAGGATTTGTCAGCCTCCTGCTGGTGAAATCCTTCCAACTGGTGAACAGTAGCCAGTCATTAGCTCTTGACTCCATGTTGATGAACAGTGTCAGCATGGGTCTGTCAGTCGTCGGCTGGTGAAATCCTTCACCAGGTAAGAGATTCTCATGCTGATGAACAGTGTCAGCATGAGTCTTGATCAGCTACGACTTACAACTCAAAGGACCTAAACAGGACTTTACATTTGAGACTAGAGCTATTCTAGAGACAAACTGACGCTGGTTGGACTTAGGATTTGATGCACCAAAACTATGATCTAGACAACAAAATCACATCATTTCTATGAGTGCTACTGAGGGAAAGGAAACTTAGCCAGATTTCCCAACACTACTTAACTTATTTTGAAGGATGGTTGCGGAATTAAACTAAGTTCCAACTCTCAGTTTAGGAATTGACTATTACTCAGTATGAGTATAAATGCGGGGTTTTCAAATTCAAACAGACACTTATCCAATATGATGCATTAAATGCGTAACAGGCGACAAAAAATCCGAGCGTGCCACATGGACGACCCCGCTCCCCACATCAAGTAAGTCAAAACCAGTCCAAACGATGTCCATTCCCAACCGTTGATCTTAAAGTTGGTATCTTATCTAGAGCCATTGGATCTGTGTTATTCAAATCTATATATAAAAACAAATCACCGACGATTAATCCTTTATCACTTTGTCATTTTTATCACCCTTAAAAATCTTCATCTTCCCAAATTTTACTCAGAGCATCCAAGGCTATTATCAAACATTCTCTCATTTATTGTCAATCATCACTCTTAATCATGCCAAGGAAAACAAAAACCCCTCAGAAGCCGGTAGGAGATACCTCGACTTCCGGTCGAGAAGAAGCATCAGTAGTATATGAAGATCGTCTTTATTCACATGTTCTTAAGCTCTTTAGAGATGCTCCCAAGAAAATCTCTCCGGAGCAGAGGAGAGCAGCTCGGGTTGTGAAGGAAAAGATTCTGAATGTGGATGATATGGAAGAGGCATGCCCAGACAGTTTCCTTATGACCAAACTAACTGGAGAGAGGATTGTGTATTATCTACGAGCATGAGCGAAAAAGTTCTACCCATAAATGATTGCCCAATTCTACGCGAACACAATGATGGACGAGGACAAGAACGCCTTCACTACCAAAGTGGCCGGAACTCAATTCTGAGTAACTCCCAAGTTACTTAAGAAGGTGTTGAAGCTTAGGAACAGAGGCACCTCCATTCATGTCTATCTCCAAGGTGCTGACAATCAAAGAGTGCAAAAGCACATGGAGAGCCATTGGACTGATTGGAAGAGGGATGAAATCACCACGGGGTGGAAGATGAACCATAAGACAAATGAGTTAGACCCATTTTATAAGTTTCTTGCAGACATCGCGGTCCGCATGCTCCAGTGTGAGATGGGATCCTTCTTGGAGATGAGCAAGAAGAAGTACTCACTTCTGATGGCCCTTGATGATGAAGTCCATGGCAACTGGGCGGAATTCATCTTTGAGAGATTATTGGATTATGTGAGCAGACAGTCCACCATCGAAGAGACCGAAAAACTTGCAACCAATGTAAGCTTCCGCTTGAAGGTGAGTTATATGTTGGTGAAATTGTTGTTGGCGGTGGATGAGAGAGAGGTGTTGATCCCAGCTGACTTTATTCCGACATAGTCAGTGGTGGGAGAACCTAGCAAAACTGAGGATGATGATGAAGATGGTGGAGGCGGTGGTGGAGATAGGCCAGAGGAGACTGCTGGTCAATAGGAGGAGAGCCTGCAGAAAACTATGGAAGACCTACCCCCATTGACAAATCTTGGGGAGGATCTGACAAAGCAAAAGCCAAAAAGAAGGAGGTTGAGGAAGAAGTTCGGTGAGCAGTCAACTCAGCCTGAACAAGGGCCTGCTCCATTTGAGGGTAGAATCACCGTTGACATTCCCAAAAGGCCTCAAACTAAGACTATCCACCCTCTGAAGAGGAAGAAGATGGAGGAAGAGGTAGCAGGGAAGGGTAAGGAGAAGATAGAAGAGTCCTCTACCCGCCGCAAACTGACATTTCAGGGGCCAAAGGTGGAAATCCCTCAAGAAGCTCATATCTCTTTCCTCTCTGACACCCCTGAACAGAGGTCTTTTGAAGAACTCTATAGGGAGTCTCATGGCTTGGACCAACACCCAGAACGTTAATTTCAGCAGCCTGAGCAGCCCTTGGTGGAAATTGTAGTAGAAGATGACCTTCTCCACCGGGCGACCGACCCATAAAATCGGCAAAAGGTGGAGAAAAGGAAGCTGAGTAGGAAACTCAGTATGCACCTAAAATTCCAGAAAAGGACATCAAAGTGCATGCTGAGGAGATAGTCCTGGAGATCGCTCGTGAGGCTGCCGAGTAGGCCATGGAAGGGCAAGAAAAATAGAAAGAGGATGTGCGGGCGACCACCCCAGCAAAACTGGCGGAGATTAAGAAGAATATGGATCCGGAGCCGGAGAAGGAGAAGGAGCTAGAGCCGGAGAAAGAGCAGGAGAGGGAGAAAAGCAAAGGGTGTTGAGGTTGAGCAAGGGGAAACCTCCACCCAAGCTGAGCCTGTGACTCAGATTCAGCTTGAGACCACCCATGTTGACTGTTCCCAAGGTGATCAGGGAGGTGAGGATGCCATGAGCATTTCATCATATGAATCCCCTCAGGTGATGACGAGGATATGCACAGTCCTCGGACAAATAAAGAATTCAATTATGAGTGAGACATGCACGAGTCTGGAGGTGCCACCCTGGGGATACAAGAAGGGATAAAGAGATGTCCATCGAACCAAGTCAGCTCCCCGAGTACAAAATTCCATTAAGTGGATTACCCCATCCTGAGTCTTCCTCTCTGCGACTAAGGAGCTGGTGTCCACCAATAGGGAAAACTGATACAGGGGATGTCAAGCTTATCCCCTGGGCTGCTGAGATCTCGCAAAGGATAGAGCGAAGAGTAACCAAAGAATTCAACTTGCTCTATCTTGACCTTTTGCTCAAGGATACCATTCCCTGTGACGTGCTAAGAATGGAATTCAGAAGGTGGAGGAGATTTGACCTAGCCAGGCACAAGCTCAACATGGAAGATCTACCTATCATGCTGGCTAGGTTGGGACTAACCTTCTAGAGGTCAGAGGAGGCATGGGCAAACGAGTGGAGTGCCCAGACGGAGAGGCGACAGATGAATGGGGGGGAAATAAGGATGAGGATGTTGGCTATCCACGCTTTAAGAGCCGAAACTTTCAACACACTCAAATTTCACTTGGATGCTCACAGATTGCCCCTCTCCGATTATCATTTTGTACCGAAAGGCCCCATCTCTGCCCATCCACTCTCTCAGGTTTGCCCTCCTCATACTGACACTTCTCTTATACTAACTGGATCCGACGCAGAGTCAGCTTCAACTTTCACTTCGGAGGATTATTAGAGGATTATAGTTGCCAAGAGAGAAAAGCTGCTGAAACTTTGAGAGAAACTACGGAGTATTGAAGTTGAAATTAAGCACACATCTGAAGAGCTGACCACTGCGGAGACAGAGAAGGCAGAACTAGAGCAGTCCATGGCTCTATCCGCTGAAATTACTTTCCAGCAGACCGTCGAGCGTGCAACAGAGATGATCAATGCCATCACATCCACTCGTGCAAGTCTTTCAAAAACTGCTAATCTGATAAGGGTATAAAGAATGATCCAGGAAAAGATTGAAGCTCAGAAGCTCAAGAAGAGGGATAAGACTGAGCTTTTGGAGAAAGAAGATAACCATGCTAAGTAAGAAGAGAGGTTGAGCTTAAGCAGAAAGCAGAGGATGCTACAAGCAGAAGAACATGCTCGTCTGCAAAGAGAAGTTGAGCTGAGGAGAAAAGAAGAGGAATAAGAACTTTTCAGATAGCAAGAAGAGGCTGAACAGAAGCGGATAGCAGAGGAGGAGCTTATCCATCACCAGGAGGAAGCTGAGATGCGGCGAAAGACCGAAGAAGAGCTTGTCAGGCTTGATGAGGAGCATCCAGGCTTCTAGTCGTGGTATCTGTGATGCCTGAGTCGGCTATTCAAGCTTCTGGTGGAGATGTTGTGCCTACTGCAATGATGACTGAAATGCAAGCATTCTACCAAAACCAAATTGATGTGCTCAAGGCCTGCGTGGAGCAGAAAGAAGCTGAAACTTCTAAGTCTACCTCAACAATCATGTCCACTGTCTTGACCCTTGTTGATATTGTGACAAAGGGGGAAGAGCAGAGGCAAAAAGAAAAGGACGAGTGGAGGATAAGGGAAGAGGCCGAAGAAAAGAGGAGGCAGGAACAGTTCAATACGCTAGTGGAGCTAGTTTCAAAACTGACTGGATCAAAACCTTCATCATCTAATCCTCCTCCTCTGTGATTCTTCTGGTGCTGAGTTTTTGGTACCTACTTCTTTTGCAAACTTAGTTTTTTTACTTTCATTGTAATTGTAATCTTCTTGCTCATTAATGAAAGGTTGGAAACTAATTTTTTAGACAATCACTCATTGTCTATCTCTCTCTCTCTCTCTCTCTCTCTCTCTCTCTCTCTCTCCCCCCTTCCTTTCTATGTTTTTTAACCTTGTTGAACTCACTTTTCCTAAGTGTGAGCAGCAAACTTACTATTCGCTCCATTAGTTTATTCGAGAAATGTCTCTCCAATTCAAGGGGAAGACCAAGTAGAGTAGGTCAAAGATCAGGACTCGTATACTGAGTAGTGTCTTTGTAAACTTAGTATACCATGCTTCCTCATCTTTCTGACTCTAGTCAGTAGTTTTGACTATATCAAAAAGGGGGAAATTGTTAGGAACTAAGTTTTAATTCCCTTTTTAATTTGATGTTTTGATATGTCAAAACTTACTTTAGCACTAAGTTTCTAGAGTTCTATAATGTAATCCTTGTATATGATTGTTTGAGTTGTAATAGAACTTAGGTGCTGAAGACCGAGTGAAGAAGATGCTTGAGATTTGAAAAAGTGTTCGTGCGAGAAACTTGGTTTCACTAAGTATGGCCAAGGCCTATAATAACCTTGGGAAGTCAGTATAGAGGTTACAATACTGACTTATGAGAAATCAGTATAAGGATTGCCCATACTAAATCTTGGAATGTCAGTATGGAGGCTCTCTTTAATAAGCACAGGGAACACAAGGTGAACCAACTGAAGTTAGACTTAAAGATGAGTAGATTCCAAGTAAAATTCAGTACGATGATGTTCCATACTTGGATTCCTCGGACTGAAGTTTAGTCTGACAAAGGCAGGTAGAAAGTACAAGGTAAGTACAACCTTTTCAGAGCAGAGCAGACCTACCAAAGAATGGTTGCGATTGGATAACATTCCTCTTGTCTTTTACGACTAGAATTTTGCGTCTAACGGGCAGAAAATCAAAGATCCAAGGATGCACCTATAAATAGGTCAACATCTCAACTAGAAAAGGTTACGAACTCTCAAGCAAAGATATGCCTACAATCTGCCAAACTTTCTTGTGAAAAGTTCTCTAATACTATATGTTCTTAACACGAGACTTGAGTTTCCAACTCAAGTTAATCTATTCGTGCTACGTGGTTCAAAGCAGGAGGCTAAGCTAAAAGCTTAAGCTACTTCTTGGTGAATATATTTTTCCAAGATATATTTACAACAGTCATTATCCTATTCAGGGATAGTGATTCTCAAGGGCATCTGGCCACCAAGCTTAGTTCTGGGAAGAACAATTAAACATCCAACTCACCAGGAAGAAGGTTGCAAGGTGCATCCTCACTTCAACCTAAAGACTAAGACAACAAGGAGTTCCTAGGCGAGTAACGACAGCAAACCGTAGGACGGAGTGCCGATGGGCTGTTCATAGAACATAAGGAGACTCTTGATCAAGTTTAGTGGATTCCTAATTAAGTTTAGAAGAGTGGACGTAGGATATTAAGTCCGAACCACTATAATATCATGTGTCATTTACGTGCTTACTTTACATTTCTGCATTCTTAGTTTTTCATAATTACTATAAAACCTTCAATACTTAGCCAAGTATTAAAGTGTATATCCTGGAACTTACTTTAGAACTTTCTGAGCTTAAACTCACTTTTCAATTAACCCAAAACTGAGTTTCAGTCAGTTTCGAAGAACGAGTGCTAATCAGACTTACTTTCTGATGTGTATCATATTCTCTGATTTCGGGACCAACAGTGGTCGAGGAGATCCTCGAGAAAAAAGTCACATTAGGTGATATGATTGTAATGAGATGGGATACTTCTTAACACAATGTCGAGCGGCAAGGAAGAACGAGGAAGCTCACCTCGCCTACACTGATAATATCGAGCCAATTTTAGAAGAGAACCCAAAGCAACTCGAGAAACCTAATGATGTTTGGTTCCTAATGGAGTTAGTAATAATCGTATGACTAGTGATAGAGGAAAGTTCTTTGAGTTGGATAAAGGAGTCAACGGGAATGTCCTGGAGATGATTCAACGGTGTAGATTGAAGGAAAGGGTTTTATCCTTTTATAATGCGAAAATGGAAATCAGTGGCTCCTTGGGGAAGTCTAACACATTACGTAATTACAAAACAATATGTTGAGTTTGGGATTGCTATCACACTACTTTGGAATCAAGATTACTCAGTTCGAGGAAGGTATTTCGATCAAACAGATAGCTTATGCTTAGAAAGTACTGAACCCAGTTCGGGATGCTTGATTGTAATTCTACCAGAATACCAATGGAGTCGAGGGCTTAACTCTATAAAGATCTCAAAGGACAGCAAGACAATGAGACATAATATCGAAAAGTCATCGGTTGTCTACGCTATCTTCTTCACACGAGGGCAAATTTTTCTTATGCAGTTGGACTTGTCAGCAGATTTATGGAGAGGCCTACAAAGATGCATCATAAGGCAGAAGCAAGTGCTACGATACCTTTGAGGCACTATGCACTTCGGACTAGTGCTTTGAAGAGGAGAATGAGGTGATGAAGAGATAGTAGGTTATTCTGATAGTGACCTAGATGATCGAAAGTGTAGGGTTTTTCCGTGAACCGAACCACCAAAACCAATTTGAACCGGATCGATTTATGGTTATTGCACATAATTAAAATTCACAAAACCCTAGCATGCTCCAATGAATTTAATACATAGATTTGTGGATTTAGGGTTTACCGTAACTCCGTCGAGTCTGAACCGATCTTTCGCGTTTGAATTCCAAATCTCAATTCAACCACGCGATTCGATTTAATCTGCGGAAGAAGAAATTAGTAATCTAATTTCTTTAGAAAAAAATCGAAAAACAAAGAGAGAAGAAAAAGGAAATATGTTCTCCAGATTAGATCTTCAGGGCTGTGTCCCAATGCTGTTCAGATCTACTACTGGTGAGGACTCCGTAGATCTGTATTCTGAGCAGGACCAGAATCGGAATTCTCCTCCCTCTACCCAAAATCGGTGCCTCCTCTCTCTCACTAGGGTTTAGTGTGTTTCAACTGTGTTTTAACTTATGAGAGAGAGCTGTCTATTTATAGACCTAGGGTTGTAAACCCTAATGGGCCATTTTGGGCTCAATTCAGCATATTTAATTGGGCCAGACCTGGGACCTAATGCAAATAATAAAGTGGGCCTATATATTAATTAATTCTCATGTCCACAACCCAGGACACAATTAATTAATTAATATTAATTCTTTTTCACCACAGAATTAATACTGACCTACCCCTTTATTACCACGTTATGAGAACGGGCTGCATTAATTGAGAATCCCCATATTTAAGGTTACCGGACATCCATTAATTAATCGGAGCCTCTGATTAGCTCTAACTACAATAAATTAATATCTTATAATTCCTGAGTAGTACCACTCAAACCTTATCACTCGTGCCTGAACTTAATCAGCCTGCAGGACTTTGGCACGATTAATGTTATTGAGCTCCTCAGGGAATGTCCCCATTCTATTACTCGGATATGGTTACCTAAACCCAGTCTCAGGCGGTACTACACGAACTGCTGTTACCCAAGATGCGAATATATGAGCACGTTACATAGGCTCTCCACCATGGCAAGTCAAAGCAACAGTCAACCCGTACAAACCCCTGAACCTTCATTAGGGTTTGGACTCAATCAATATAACGAGATCTTGTATTCGCTGATGTCAGACAGACGAATACATCTCACTGCGGTCCATCAATACGCCACCTCTGCTTACCAGCATGTCAAGTAACCAAGACAGACTACTTATTCCGACAATGCCGCAGCCATCCGGACAGACGTATCCTCATACGCTGTCTCGGCTGTGATCAGGTTTATGTCTCACTAGGTCAAGTGATCATACTGTCTTCTGTGATCTACAACACGCCGTATGATCGTCCCTATTGGCGAGACAAGAGGATACCATTGTTCATACATGTAAGATTGTTAACAGATAGGAGAAATAAACCGTTGTATACTCATTGTAATAAATGCTTTCAGTATACAAAACCCATCAATCTCCCACTTATACTCAAAGCATAACTAAGCTATTACAGAGTATACAGTCCGTCTATCTAGTCTGATGTCACTTTAACCACTGTCAGTGGTCGGCATCCACCTCAGACCCAGCTCACGAATATGTCTTTCGTAAACTTTCTGCGGCAAGCTTTTTGTAAATGGATCAGCAAGATTGTGAGCAGTGTCAATCTTCTTAATCAGCACATTGCCCCTCGATACGATTTCTCGTATGATATGGTACTTTCTCTCTATGTGTTTGCTTGCCCTGTGAGACCGCGGTTCCTTTGAGTTTGCCACTGCACCAGAGTTATCACAATAAATTGTGATGCTCCTCGGCAAACTCAGGATCACGCCCAACTCTAAAAGGTAGTTCCGGAGCCACACCCCCTCTTTCGAGGCGTCGGAGGCGGCGACATATTCCGCCTCCATGGTGGAGTCAGCAATGCATTTCTGCTTTGAGCTCCTCCAAGATACAGCTCCACCTCCCAGGGTAAACACATATCCTGAGGTCGATTTCTTCTCATCCTGGTCCCCTTAGAAATCCGAGTCTGTATAACCCACAGGGCACAAATCCTCACTTTGATAAACTAGGCAGAAATTTCTAGTTCTTTTCAAATACTTGAGGATGTGCTTTACAGCAGTCCAGTGTGCCTGTCCAGGGTTAGACTGATATCTTGCTACCATGTCAATGGCATAACAGATATCTGGCCTGGTACACATCATCGCATACATGAGATTACCCACCGCCGAAGCGTATGGTACAAGACTCATCTCGTCTTTCTCCCACTGTGTCTGAGGACACTGCCCACCAGAAAGACGAACGCCATGTCTGAAAGGTAGCAAGCCTTTCTTGGCGAGTCGCATGCTGAACCGGGCTATCACAGTATCCACATAGGATGCCTGGGATAAGCTCAACATTTTTCTCTTATGATCTCGTAAGACCTTAATCCCAAGAATGTAGCCAGCTTCTCCCAGATCCTTCATTTGGAACTGTTCGGATAACCAAACCTTAATTTCGGACATCACTCTCTCGTTGTTTCCAAATAGGAATATGTCATCAACGTATAGTGCAAGGAAGACCACGCTCCCACTGACACAAAGTCGGTAAACACAACATTCGTTTTCCAACTGTGCAAATCCATAGGATTTAATCACATCGTTGAAACGTAAGTTCCACGACCTTGAAGCTTGCTTAAGTCCATACAAGGACTTCCTAAGCTTCCAGACAAGATGTTATTCGCCCTTGCTTATGTAACCCTCGGGTTGCTGCATATAGATGTCTCTACCTTCTTCAAGGTAACCGTTTAGAAAAGCAGTTTTGACATCTATCTGATAGATCTCGAGGTCCATATGTGCAGCTATGGCAAGGAGTATCCGGATGGATTTGAGCATGGATACGGGTGAAAAGGTTTCGTCATAGTCAATGCCCTCTTTCTGACTATAACCCTTTGCCACCAGCCTAGCCTTAAAAGTCGTGACCCTAAAGCCATCCGGCAAATCAGTTTTCTGGTATACATCCATAGCAGTTATGGATTCAATTTCAGAATCCATGGCGACACGCCATTTGGCAGCATCCTTGTCCTGCACTGCCTCTTCATAAGTTAGTGGGTCAGAGTCCTCATGTCCGTCTTTCGGGCTCAAGTCCGAAGACTCACCTACGAACATGTACCTTTCCGGCTGGAAAATAACTCTCCCACTACTACGAGGCATCGGTGTCGTGTCAGTAGTAGGTGCAGTGACTTGTGGTCCTGCACCTTGCACTGAAGAACGTGTCTGTGGTGTTGTGCCTCTCACATGTGCATTCACATCTACATGTTCCCCTTCCCTTGGAATTGCATTCTCGTTCTCAATTTCTTGAAGAACGATATCACTCCTTGACCTGTGATTACTCACATACTCGTCCTCCAAGAATCTAGTGTTGGTGCTAACAACGACTCTTTGACTCTCAGGATAGTAAAAGTAACCACCTTTCGTTTGTCTGGGATACCCTATGAACGGCATTACTTTTGACCTGCTTTCTAACTTATCAGGTTCCTTCGATAGTACGTGTGCCGGCCAGCCCCATACTCTAAACTTGCACAAACTAGGTTTGCGACCAAGGAAGAGCTCAGAAGGTGTCTTAGGAACTGATTTAGAAGGCACCACATTAAGCACGTAAGCTGCTGTTTCCAATGCGTAGCCCCAAAACAAAATTGGTAAGTTTGCATAACTCATCATTGATCTTACCATCTCTAGAAGAGTCCTATTTCTTCTTTCAGCTACACCATTTTGCCGGGGAGTACCCGGTGCAGTCCACTGGGATGTAATCCCATTTTCTGACAAATATTGCAGGAACTCGTTACCGAGGTATTCGCCACCGCGGTCAGATCGCAGCGACTTGATAGTTTTCCTGACCTTCTTTTCTACTTCAGCCTTCAACTCTTTGAATTTCTCAAAGCATTCAGACTTGTAGCGAAGCAGGTAAACATATCCGTACCTTGAGTAGTCGTCAATGAAAGTGACGAAGTACTCGTACCCTCCACGAGCCTGCGTGGACATCAGTCATCATAAGTCAGAATGGATCAATTCCAACACTTCCTCTGCTCGAGACTGACTAGCCTTGAAAGGCCTAGTTGACATCTTGCCCTCGATGCAGGATTCGCAGACTTGATAAGGTACAGCCCGAACTAGGTCCAATGTACCATCATCTGCAAGTCTTTGAATCCGCTTCAAGCTGATGTGACCCAGTCTCAAGTGCCAGAGATATGTAAGATCCTCATCAGAAGAAGTAAGTTTTCTCTTTCTAGGATTATCAATTACGGATGAATTACATGCAATACTTGCGGAAGACTTATGATTACAGTTAACAACATAGAGAGAATTATTCAGCATTCCACGACAGATAACACCGTTATTACCAATGATAGAAACACCACTATCAAAAATAACTGAATATCCATCAACATAAAGTTTGGAAACTGAAATAAGGTTTCGCCGAAAATCCGGCACGTACAAAACATCTCTCAAAGTTAAAACAAAATCATCAAAGTACAAAGTGAAATCTCCAATGGCTGCTGCACTCACTTGTGCTGCGTTCCCCATTGAGATGGTAACCTCGTCATTCTTCAGCACCCTCCTCAGTGTGAACCCCTGCAAAATGTAACAAACATGATCAGTAGCTCCAGTATCCACTACCCACGAATGAGTAGAAACCGATGCTAAACATGTTTTCGTTACAAATGCAAATGACGTACCTTGTCCCTTAGCATTCGGACAATCCACCTTTCCGCATCCAGCACACTCGTTCTTCTTTGGAGTGACCTTGGCTCTCTTCCCCTTCCTAGACTTGCTATCACTGCCTGTTTTCCTGAACTTGCTCTCAGCACCATCGTCTCCAACCTTAGAGGTTGTCGAACCAGTACTAGAACCAGACAGAACAGGTTTCCGTGCTCGCATGGTAGACTGCTCCACTACAAGATCCTCAAGCAGCTCATGCAGAGCATATTCTCCCTTTGCAGCAGCAACTACCTTAAAGTCATAATAGGATTCCGGAAGAGAATTCAAGATAATATCAATCTCGCCTTGCGCACTGATATTACCACCCCGCACAGTAAACTGTCTCATGAGATCAATCACAGACATCATGTGCGTAGTCACTGAACTATCCTCAACCATCTTCTTGCACACAAGATTGTGCACAAGCATACAGTTAATAGTTCGCTCCACTTTGCCAAAAGCTGTCGAGAGTTCCTTCCAAAGCTCTCCAACCCTTTCGAGGTGTTCATACTTATGCCTTAATTCTCTAGACAGGGAACATGTGATGAGCCAGAAGGCAAACTCATCAGCCTCCTCCCATCTGTCATAGAATTCAAGCTCAAGTTCGCACACTCATCTTTGAGAACGCAACAGTGGATCCATGTAAAGAACATGTGCTTGATTTTTAAGATAAAGGATGTGTTTGATGCAAAAACTCCATTCATGGAAGTTCGGACCATTTAGAGGATTGAGAGCAAGTATGTGATCGACAGTAGACATAGACATATCTGAAACAAAAAAGAATCTTAAATAAGAACATACATGTTGAACTTCGAAAAGAAATGCATTGAAAACCTTTTAATAAATCAAATACAAATGTTTTCCACTAATTGCCCAAGAGTTCCCACCGCAAGCTACACTCGTAGACGTTTACGATGTCACCCTCAACCAGAACTGCAAGTTTTAAACACCAATCCATTTAATTTCACTACCATGTCAGGAAGCTTTTGACACTAGAAATTAATCATTAGTGAAAACCTTAGACCAAGACATCTCTCAAGAACAGGGATGCAATTCTTGCATTATATTCTAAGATGCTTCTAAGCAATTAACCACAAATTTAACTCCGACCAAAAGAGACAGTTTAGCATGGCACGTAACCATACCGCACAGCCCTTGAAGGTTTTGTTATCTATAATTTAAATCAATCCTAGAATACTTGTGAAAGAGGTTTACGCAAGCTACACTCGTAGACGTTTACGCAAAGTCCTCCCACTACTCACATGATTTAAATTGTTTGTCTAGAAATCCCAACAACCGTACCCATGCACCTCTAGGAACTAGCAAGCTACACTCGTCGACGTTTACTAGAATGAGAGATACACTTACAGCCTAGGACCGCTTTGTGGAGGTCTATTGATTTTAATTAAAAAATCTGCTTAGTATTTTTCTTTTAAAATGTTTCTTTATGCGCACACATAATTTCCTTGTTATTATATTTCCCAAATTTTTGCATGTAATTAAACAAGCCCAAAAATTCCCAAAATATAATCCAACAAAAGAAATTAATCACATAAGCATGCTTGAAAAGCTGTAAATAATAAAAGCGATAAAACATGCTTTTCCTATTATCT
>JAPKLW010000398.1:511582-526505 GCA_026898455.1 Plectranthus barbatus | reverse complement strand
AAATATCAAAGCGTCTTTTTATTAAAATATCACCGCACAAAAATTCAGATTAATAATTATGATTTGTTCCTAGTTTCTACATGTGGCTTGATGTTATTAGACCGTTTCCAATATTTATCAATGTTCACATTTAAACTTTAGTGAGTCTCGATTATATAATATAACACGTATATATATTATAATTTATCAATGATTTATCCGTCTCGAGTTTTTACCCTTTTTATAATATTATTTTTAATATTCTTATTTTTAAATTTTTAACAACTTTATTATTTATCACTTTCAAGGTATTTAAGAATCTCATTATAAGTTACTATAACAATAATACTAAACCAATTATTTCATTCAATTATTAATCAAACGTTTAAAAATATATATCTTATTTAAAGAAAAGTGAAAAACTATTATCTAATATTTTCTATCAAGGTTAGTTTTTGTCAGATAATTTTATAAGATTGACAATATCCATTCATATCGAGGTAATGATTTTTAAACCACTACTATTACTTTATTAATGATATTTTATTATGCTGCGCATGCATCATTTACGGCCATTTCTCAATCAGATTAGCTCATAGTTCATAAATTGAAGGGGTAGTCGCATTATTTTCTTATGTTTTTTTTATGTATTTTAGTTTGATTTAGTTAATAAGTTGAGCATGAGTATATTTTAGAGGGTATTATGCTTGCGGTGCTTGGTTTTGCAGAAAAACATATCAAAAGAGAGAAAAGTTGGTAAAAAGATGAAGAATTCCGCCACGAAGGTCTCTGCTTCGACCGACTTTGACACATATTGATTGACATGTGTGGATGAAGTTGAATTACCGAAGGAAGAGGTCTGCGTCGACTTATGTAGAGCCATGTCGGTCGACACAGAGGAGATCGACACGAGAGGATTTCGAGTAAAGACCAAATCGATATGTAATGCTTCGTCAGTATCGACGCAACCCCATGTCGGTCAACGCGAAGGTTTTGAACGTAAAACACGATTTTGTTAGTTGATGGACGAATTTAGAGAAGAATTACCACATTCAACTTATCCTTAAAAGTTCAAGACAACAAGGCCTAACCCTGTTATTATAAATACTCATGTATTAGGTTTAGTTTCATTATTGAGTTTTAGAATCCAATCTTAGAATTTAGTTTTATTGTTCAAGTTTGGGAGTTTGAAGAACTGGATCATCCTTTAATTTTTGTTCTTTATTTCTTGTATGTTTCTTTAATGCAATCTTTAATTCTTATTTCATTGTCTCTTTTACTAGGCTAGAATCCTTAGCAGATTCTAAGGTTTCTCCATCTATATGCAAATTTTGATTTGAATTATTCAAACCTTAAATTGGTTTAAACTCTCTGATTTTATTTTCAAATCTATTATCAATTGAAGGATCGAGAGATAAAAATTGGAATAGATTTTAGTTATTAATTGAAGGAACAAGAGGTGAAAATTAATAATATAAAGAGAGAGAGTTATTATGATTGATTTGTTGTCCGACCAAGAAGAATTCAATTATAGGATTAAATCTAATTTACATTGAGATTGACTAATTTGTGTTTTTGAGATCGAGAGGAGATAATCACTGATTAGTAATCTAGGTTTTAATTGTCTGGCCAATGAATTAATTCCACATTAGCAGATTTTCCAACATATGTATATTCTGGGTTTGAATTATTTGATTCTTGCATAATTATCATATTGGTAGATTTCCTTAGGATCTGTGCTTTTTATTTATTTGAATTTCTCTTTAAAAAGTTATTTTCAAAACTCCAAAACCCTTGAAATTGGATTCCCCAAACAAAGAATTGATAAACTACATTCAATACATGAGGTATTTTCATTGTACTTTCTCCTTGGGTTCGACAATCTTCGGGTTATTATAAATTTATTTGCTTGTTGTACTAAAATAGTCTGGTAGATCTTTCAGTGATCAAATTGGCGTCATTGTCGGGAAATAGTCAGATTATATCTTATTATTAAATTATTTTGATATTTTCAGGATTGGGATTTATTTTCTATTTCGTGTGCATGTGTATTTAAATTTCATCTCTATTTTGGTCGGCGTGGGCATGCGTCAATCGACACAGGGAATTTCTTCACGTCGACATGATTCTGTGTCGATCAATACCGATTGATTTTCTCCTTTTTCCACTCATAGGTGCATGAACACGAAAGCTAAGGGCAAACCACTCGAAACACTCAATCCAGAGATTGAAGCAATCTATTGACGGAACAGAAAGAAGGGGAAAGAACAACAAAGAGACATGGCAGACAATTTGGATGCTCCGTTGCACAACATGACCTCTGAGAAACAAAGGCAATTTGTGAACGAAGTACAGAAGCTCAGAGCGCAACTTCAGGCAGCCCAAGCGGTACAGGTGGAGCAGGCTCCAAGGCTGGCAGCCATGAATGAAGGAAACAATGGGGAGAGGCAGTTGGAGGTACTTAGGCCATAGAGGTCCATCATGGACCTATTTCTACCTCAGCAGGAGGAGCTTGGATTCAGAGTTGGCATCAATACCAACAACTTGGAGCTAAGGACGAGTCTGATTCAAATGGTTCAGCAAAACCAGTTTGCGGGGAAGGCTATAGAAGATACGCACATCTCAACAAATTCATTGAGGTGTATCATACGGTGAAGCAGAATGGAGTACCCCAGGATGTTATCAGGATGAGACTGTTCTCGTTCTCTCTCAGAGACGAAGCACGGTCTTGGTTCGCAAGCCTCGGCAAGACCTAGATTGGGACATGAGAGGAGCTTCGAGCAGAATTCCTCACCAACTACTTCCCACCGAGTCTTCTACTCATGAGAAAAGCTTCCATCACTCATTTCAACCAGAGATATGACGAGTCGCTTTATGAGGCATGGAAAAAATACAAGGTGATGATCAGGCTATGTCCGGGACATGGGATAGACTAGGAGATGCAAGTGCGTCACTTTTCGAAGGTCTAACTCCACACATGAAGGAGTTAGTTGATGCATCTGTCGGAGGGATCCTGATGAAGAAAAGTAGAGTTGAAGGCATGAGACTACTAGTTGATATAGCTTTGAATAGCCATCAATGGCCCACAAAAAGGCAGTTGCCAGTGAAAGCAGTTGAAGCCACTCCGGAGTTTGATGTTGTCGTTGAGGTCAAGAAGCTGAGAGAAGACATTGGGAAACTAGAGGCCAACAGAGTCATAGCAGCAACCGTGGTTGATCAGAGTATGGCTATAGTTCTAGTGGAAGATGACTACATCTATTGAGGAAATGGTGGGGGTGCCAGCAGTTTGAGTGGCACAAATGGAGCGGAAGTGAACTACGCTGGTGGAGGTTACCACAACAACTACGTGGAGGTAACCAAGGTTATATGTACAATCATGGGAGAAATCATCCTGGATTCTCCTATGCCAATCCATCTGCAGCTGAGCACCCTCCACCAAGATTTGATATGGGAACTGGTGGAGTGATAGTAGGAAAGAAGAAATTTGTTCTCGAAGAGACACTTGAGAAGTTCATCAAAAGCTTCGATAACAGGTTCGGAAAGGTGGAAAATAAAGTGAAGGGGATGGTGACTCACATGCAGCACATGATTAAGCACCTTCAGAAACTTGATACTCAATTGAGCCAGATTGCTACCACTCTCAGCAATCAGCACAAGCCCGAACAACTACTGAGCACAATGGAGGTGAATCTGGGAAAGGAAAAATGAGTGAATGCGATTGACTTGTGATCAGGGAAGAAGTAGGAAGGTTATAACATGCCAGAAAACGAGTTTGGGGGAGAAAGAGAGAAAGACGCCGCGGAGGACCTCTCTATTTTGACCGACGTAGATTTCGCATCAATCAACATAGAGGGTCGAAAGGAATGGATTTTGGGTGATGCTTCCACGTTGACTGACGCACCTCACATCAATCAACGTGGAAGCCAGTCAGGAGAATCGACCGATGTGAAACAAAATCTATCGAAACAGATGCATGGTTTGGGCGAAAAAGAGAAAGAAAAGGAAAACTTTGACCCTACTCCTCACATGCCTTTTCCCCAAAGGTTCGCGAAAAAGAAGGAAGACTCCAAGTTCACCAGATTCCTTAAGAACTTGAAGTTGAATATCAATATTCCATTGGTGGAGGCTCTTCGGGGAATTCCAGGATACATGAAATTTCTAAAGTGGCTAATGAGCGAAAAAACAATTTGTGGAGATTGAAACTGTCAGAATTCACGAAGAATGGAGCCTTCTCTTTCAGATGCAGATTCCCATCAAAAGATGTGATCCTAGATGTTTCTCGACCCCTATCAAGATTGGAGGAAAAGAATTCCAGCATGTGTTGTGTGATACAGAGGTAAGCATCAATCTGATGCCCTTGTCAATTTACAAGAACCTGGAGATAGGCGAGATGAGAGCGACCACAATCACTCTTCAGATGGTGGACCGGACTGTTTCTCGACCAAAAGGCATAGTAGAGGATGTGTTGATCAGAGTTGGCCACCTCATTTTTCCTAGTGATTTTGTGGTCCACGAGATGAAGAAAGATGCAAATATGCCTATGATCCTGGGTAGAGAGCTCATTGAACATGTCGGAGTACTGATTAACTGCAAGGAATGTGAAATAACTCTATGAGGGAATGACGAGTCAATCACTTTTTACATTGACAAGAAGAAGAAGCAGACCGAGCTACTAACGAAGATGAAGAAGAGGAGCCAGATGATGAAGAAAAAGCAATCAAGTGGGAGCGGAGGAAACAAAGCAGTGAAATCGGCAATTAAGCTGCCTCATTTCGAGTTTACCGTCAAAGATTGGTGGGTTTATACTGTGGATTCAAGGGGTCGACGAGTCTGAACTTGCCGTCTTGGTGATCTGAAGTTGTGTCGATCCACGACAGTAACTAAAGCACTAAATGGGAGGTAAACAATTAGTTTAATGCTTTTTGTTCACTTTTTTCTTTTATTTTTGTTTTTTTTTTGTTCTGTTGATCCCTGTTGCAGCTAAGAAAAATTGAGTTCTGTTTTGATCGATCGACGTATAGCAAGGCAATGTGGCATACTTTGATCAATAAAGGGGTCGACTTAGAAGGCTCCACATCGATCGACGTGGATTCATGTCGGTCAACGCGAAGTGCCACCAACCAAAAGATCATGTTGCACGAGGTGGAAAGTCCGAGGGATAAAAGTTGGTGTCTGAGACCAACAATTGAGGTACAGTTTCAAACCCTGAATTTGATTTTCAAACTTATTATCCCTTTGAGTCGAATAAGTTTGGGGGAGGAAGACAAAGGGGTTGAAACTATTTTCTATCTTTTTATTGTTTTCTGCTATTTAAATTTCTTGCCTAGGTAGAATTTAGTGGAAATTGGAGAATTTTTGTGATTTTGTGGGAAATTTGTGAGTTATGATAGAACCCTGACTTGAGTCTGAGATTCGAATCGATTGACAGTGGTGTGGATTGATTGCATTTGTGATTGAGAATGCCTATAAATGTAGAATACCGCACGATTTATTAATTTGATACTTACGTTGACATGATGATTGATGAAGACTTGATGTTTCTGTGGAAGAAATTTTGTCCCAAGTGTGAGAATTGAGCTTTTATTTCGTTTGTGAGTGTGTCTACATGATTAAATATCTCTAGAACTTATTTTGTTTCTGTTTCAAGACTGCTAGTGTGCACAAGTCTAGGAAGTGATTTTAGGTCATCTTTGTAAGTCAATATGTCCTAAACATTGTCCTTTATAATGTTTTATCCCTAGTCAGCCCCATTGAGCCTTTAGTTTTCTTTCTTTGTTTAAGAGTTGGTTTCCTCTAATCTATGAGGGGCGGTAGTGAATAAGGGTGGAATAGTTGTAAGTTGGCTCGAAATTTATTGAATTGGTGAGTCAAAACAGGTTGGGCTCAAGAAAAAAAAAAGATAGATGTTTTTATCCTTGTATGCTCAATACCTATGAAAAGCAAATATTTATAGGCGCATAAAAGGATGTGAAATAGAAAAAAAAAGAGAAAAAAAAAAGTGAATGATGAGCCTTTTTATGTGTTAAACATGTAAGGAGATGGGTGGATAACGTTAGATGGTGGTTCAGATTTGTTGAGAGTCATGAACTCAACATAGTTTTAATCACTTGGACATATATTTCCCTTCACCTCACAAAAGCCTACATTACAACCAAATGAAAATTCATATTTGATTCTAATCTTGTGTTCACATATTTGCAGTGGAGAAATTATAATATTTGCAAGTCTATGGTAGAACTTGATTTGCATGACTTTTGTGTGAACTCATATTTTATCCTAAACAATGGAGTGAACGAGTGAAACACTTTCCCGATGGGTCTTCCATAGTTTACTGATTTTCTGATTCTTCCAAAATGTTGGTGTGTGGTGGATTTTTGGTTTTCACTGCGATAAATCTTGTAAGGCATTGTACATTTGAATTACTTGAGCTTTCAGTTTGTTCTTTCTGTTGATTGACGACAATCAAGTGTTTAAGTTTGGGGGGATTGATAAGTTGGAATTTCTACTTTTTTATCGCATTACTTTCTAATTTCTTTTGTGCATTTTAGTTTGTTTTAGTTAATAAGTTGACATGAGTATATTCTAAGAGGGTATTATGCTTGTGGTGCTTGGTTTTGCAGGAAAACACATCAATCCTGTAAAGTTTACTGTGCACTTTAGCCTGTTCAGTCTTTCGCGCATCCTAGACTAATTGGTCAGTCTAGTCTCCAGAATAGCCTCATCTTTCTACTCGATAAAAGAACCTATACAGGACTTTACATTTTTCAACTAAGCTGAAACTATCTAAGTTGGCTTTTACATACTTTGACCCACCAAAACATAACATGAAAACAATGAAGGATATTTCTATCGAAATTCCTAACAGTTATAAAATAAGAACACATGAAATAAAACAAAATTAAATAAAATTGATGTGATGCAATGATTTACAATGCGCTATGCGCGAATTAGATATATGGTATTTTATTTTATCATATATTAAGTTATACTCCCTCCGTCCCAAATTAATAGTCCCAAAGTGAAATGGCACAGTAACTAATGTTTATTAGTGTAGTGGAATTAATATTTTATTGGTGAGTGTGAGAAAAATTGTCATTTTAGGAAATGAGACTAATAAATGGGACAGACCAAAAAGGAAAGTGAGACTAATAAATTGGGATGGAAGGAGTATATCTGAACATTATTTAACGATTCTTCCTAATTAAATTTAATTTTTACTCATTAATATTTCATATATTATAATATAAATTATTTTCTATATATATATTATATATATATATATAATAAATAAAAATAAGTATATCAAACATAAAATTTATGAGATTTGATTTAAATATTGCCCTATAGTAATATTATATTTGTATTATTTAAAAAATAATAAATATAATAAATTAAAGAGATATAATATTTTAAAGAAAAATGACAAATATAATTTTTTAAAGTTTTTTATTAGGAGTATTATTTATTGTATATATATTATAATCGAATAAATATAATAAAAGTAAAAGTAAAAAATTATATAAATTTTTGGAGGGAAGAGTTTTTTTACTAAACGGGTCATTCGGTCATTTTTGGGTCGACCTGAAAATAAACAAGTCGGGTTCGGGTTGATGTTTCTAACCCGAAAAATTCCAATTAGCGCGAGCGTTAGGATCACTTGTGATGAAGAAGGAGAACTAGTTGATCCAAACAGTTTCAGAGGTATCATTGGATCCCTACTCTACTTGCAGCCGGTACCATTGACTATGTGCGAGATTTCAAGCTAATCCAAAGAAATCGCACATAAAGGTTGCTAAAAAGATCGTTAGATACCTGAAGTGCACAGAGTCTACTAGGAATCTGGTATCCCAGATATGATGAGCTCAAGCTTATTGGATATTCAGATTCAGACTTTGGAGGATGTCGAATTGATCTAAAAAGTACCAGTGGTACTTGTCATTTTTTGGAACAGATTCTGATAAGCTGGTTTAGCAAAAAGCAACACTCAGTTGCAACTTCAACCACTGAAGTTGAATACATTGTCGCCGCCAGTTGTTGAGCTCAAGTTTTGTGGATCAAACAATAATTAATGGAATATGATGTCAATTCTGGTTGTTTACCAATTTATTGCGACAACAACAGAGCAATGTGAATTACGAAGAATCTAGTTCATCATTTAAAAAAACACATTGATATTCAACATGATTTCATTCGGGATCACGTGGAGAAGAAGGACATCTCTGTGGATTATATACGAATAGAGGATCACCTTGCGGATATATTCATCAAATGAGAAGCAGCCAGGAGCAAGTTAATGTATGTTGTATATGACTTTTCTACTTCTAATCAAGCTTAACTTCCTGCAGGGAGCTAGTTGTAACTCGTAAGAGCATAAGTTGTTTTGAATGCTGAGAAACTGCTTATGCTACACTTATGCTCGCCGGCCCTGAGGAAAGAAGGATGTTGGCACTATAGTGCAAGTGGTGAGACTTGCTTATAGTGGAAGCTACAGATGGATATTGATGGTGAGATCAGTCCAGCTAGAGTTCTACCATAAACTAGTGGTGAGACTAGTGGAGGCGAGGAAGAGGTGAGTTGACACGTGAATGGGTTTTCCCTGAGTCCCATCACCAGCTTCAGAGGAGGAAGATGGAGCGAAGCAGTCAACAGAATACCAAACTTATTGTTTTCATTGTAATGGTACTTTTTGCTTTTCAAAAGTTGTAAACAAATTAATGAAAGAATATAAATCTCCGCTAATTTTTAAGACAAATTTTGTCTCAAAATTTTTCACTCATCTCAAAACTTAACTTACACATTCAAGTGTAATCAATCTTCGCCATGAAACTTTAATCGAGAAATATCTCTGACCTGTTAAGAGGGAAGATTCATAGAGCAGGTTAAAGAGTTCAATTCCTCGAGTATTAGATCTTGTTAGAATATGTTTTGTAAACTCGAGAAACTGACTTTTTACCAGCTTAATGATGGTTTTTACAACATCAGAAAGGGGAAATTGTCAAGAAGTATTCCTACATATTTGTTGTTTTGATGTGTCAAAAGAATGTATAGAAACCATCAATTTATAGTGTCACTATATTAGCCTAGTCCATACAAAGTTGTAATGTCCTGTTAGGATGTCTATCAATTTGCAATGGAGTGATGGAGCTGATCAAGACAAGCTCAATCGGGATCTTAATTACCAATTTGGAACGTGTGAAAGATTAGAAGAAATTGTATCCTAGTCTGAAACTAACTAATCAAAGAAATGTTAGGATGTCTATCAAGTTCTAATGGAGCTGATCAAGACAAGCCAGATCGGAATCTTAATCACCAGTTTGGAACGTGTGAAAGATTAGAAGAAACTGTATCCTAGTCTGAAACTGACAAATCAAAGAAACTGATCGAAGACACCAACTTGGCTCTTCTTCAGTTTACAAGATCGGTTTCCACTCACACATAGGGACAAAGAAATAAGTTAGAGAAATCATTAAAGATTAGTCTATAAGAATGGAGATTCCTTAAAGACTGAAGTTATGTTAACCAGTTTAGATTCCTCAGAATGGCAAAGTTGTTCTGACACAAAAGCAGCATGTCGACATCCTGTGTTATAAAAGGACGAACTAGATGCAGAACTTCAGAAAAGCACCCAGCTCTCGCCAAAAAAAGAGACATCTCAATTGTACAATGCTCAATCCGTCTCTAAACGACTACAAATTTGAAACGCTCCTACATCGTTTATACATAGATAAAAACGCTCACAGTGAAAAATATAGAAACTCTAAGAAAACAACAATACTTTGCGCAAGTGTAAACTTGAAGCGTTTCTATCATCAAGGCTAAAACTTAGCCAATCGTGTGTCATCCTTTGAACATGAGACTCATCGCTTTCTCAGCCTGAGTTATTTCTTGGTATTCTTTCTTTCCAAGAAAGAATACACCAGTCACTGCATATCTCCAGCAGTGATTATCACTGGCATCTAACCAACCAATTCGATAGCTCGTGAGGAACTATAAAGCTATCAACATCCAGATGAGGAGGCTGCATGGTGTGCCAACACTCATAATCTCCGAGGGCGAAAGAACCAGAGGTCTGGACGAGTGAACTAGTGGACTAGTAGTCATTGGCATCTACCAGCTAGCGATAGATCGTGAGACCATCTTGTGACTAAGACTTAGTGAATTCCCAGACCTTGGTGTGAAGAGAGGACGTAGGACTTATTATCCGAACCTTTATAAATCCTTTGTTCTTTACTATTTTTTACTTATTTTTGCAAGAATAAAATTTGTCAATCCACGTTCTTCTTATTTTGCCTACTTAGATTAACTGTTACTTTTGTGTTGTGCTTGTATCCAAGTAAATTCAATCGTTGAGTAGTTTTTATCTCGGCAAAGAAATCAAATCTTAACTAATTAACAATCACTAAGATACTAAATGCTTCAATCACCATTGTAAAGACAACAATTCACTCAACTTTTCTAAACAAACTCACAAACAATACGTTTGAATCTCACAAATGAGAGTAAGAGGATATTGGTATGAACTATGCAATAAATCAACAAGGATGATAAAATGTTGCAAACCAACTTTAATTCTCCTAGTAATGATCAATCCACCCTATACTATCTAATCCCCTTAGTACCGGTGAATTAGAAAATGATGAGATAGGACTCTCAAGTTGTTACGTTATCGAATCGTATCTCACTCCCTAAGGTTCGTAGATTATGGACCTACAAGCTATCCGCGCACGAGGATTGGGTCAATACTTTTATGCAAGCACACTAATCATGACATCGAAATCTGCGGAATGGTTGCAATCTCGATACCATCAATCAAATAGTTGGTTAATGCCTACACTACTTGACTATGAAAAAGCTCTAGTGCGTTGCAATTGACTATGAGAAGGTAAACAATCATTCAATCAACTCAATAGATCCAAAGCATCATTCAACCAATATCCTACAAATGTTTAGCCACTCATACCTTTGTTTGATCTCAATTCAATTACAAGAGTAAAGGAATCCATCACAAGAGAAGGTAGAGAATAGTATTTCCCCCAAATATTGATCTTCGTGGTTTGATCTTCAATTTCCTCCTCAATTTGCATCTAATTGGATGGATATTGCATTGATTCTCCCTTGATGTAATGTTTGGAGATGTTTGGAAGTGATTTGGAGTGAATAACCACCTCTTTTCCCCTCAATTGTCTCTCAAAAATGTCAAAAGTTCTTCACCAATTCGATTTCCCCCTTTTTATAGTAAGTGAAAGCAACAAAATTTCGCCCAGGACAAGAAGATTTCGACCAAGATGGCCAAAATCTCATAAACTTCCAGAAAATCCGGCACCGGTTTGCCCTGGACAAATTGGGTTCGGTCAAAATTTTACCTCTGTAGAGAAAATTTCAACCGAGACCAGAATGGGTTGGGTCAAAATTTGCCTTACAGAGGCAGAATTTCGACCGAACCCAAATGGGGTAGGGTCGATTTTTGCTCTCTGTTTCACCCCTTCAGCTCTTCACACTCAATCTGGGTCAAAATCTTTTCAACATGTGTCAAATCTAGGTCGAAATCACTCCAAAAGTTGGCCTAACTTGTGAATTTATGCTCAAATGCTCACCTACACAACTCAAACGCAAACATACTCGAAAACACATGAAATCTAAACAAAAACCTATGATAAGTGGGTGAAATAAACATAAACAATCACAATAATGCATCAATAAAGTGGTCATTTCACACACATATCAACATTGTGTTAACATTGTCCTTGGTGTCAAAACGGCTCTTTTCGTCAGTCTGAGGAATCCAAACTGATTTAACACCAGGGTCTCCAAACTTTAAGTAATCTTCATTCTTACAGTTTGGCCTTGAAAAATATTCCTCTAACTTTGTTGATTGGCACTATTACAAACAAATTGAATTTGCGCGGGTTGGGATATCTTGTAAATTGGTGTCCAACAAGTTGGTGGCATCAACCAGTTTCTCTAAAAGTGGGAATCCCAAACTGGTAAATTGAATGTCATTTTCTTCCAAGTCCTTGCGTATCCCAAACTGGTTGATTGTCAATTTGTCTTGATCGGCACTATTACAACTCAATGAATATCCTAAATAGGACATTACAAGTTTTGCAAAAACTAGAGTTAATCTAGAGACACTCTAAATCGGTAATTTTTATACATTATTTGACACATTAAAATAATCAATACAAGGTAGGAATACTTCCTAACACATCCCAATTTTTATGGGAAGTGACATTAGGTTAAACCCTTTACCCAATTGATTTATATTACTTGGGCACACAATTGGAAACATGACCTTATCAACGGCTTTGAATTTTTTCCAGTGACTTCCCAAAAACAAAAGGGTTGCACGGTTTGATTTTTACTAATTTGAAGGGTAGTATGCCAGCCACTTCAACATATACGGTTTGATACTATTTCAAATCAAATTGATCAAATTATATTAAAACAGTTTGGTTTGACCGGTTTAAATATTTGAAAAATTATTTGACTAATATTACAAATAATCATTTTTAATATTAGTTCAACGATCAATTTAAAGAATAAAGCTAAGTTAGATATTATCATTACAAGTTAGATATTATTAAGGTTTGAGTTGGTCTCCTGAGAGACGGTCTCACTATTTTTTTATTGTGAGACGGAGCATAATACATCATTTCAATAATTTAAATACATCATTTTATTTTTAAGAATTACATTATTTGCAACAAACAAATACATCATTTGCAATAAAGAAATACATAATTTCATTAAACTCATATCACAATAAAAATGGTGAAACATCATTTGTAATAAAAAAAATACATCATTTTATTAAATTCGTCTCACAATAAAAATGATGAGACCGTCTCATCTGAGACTTTGCCTTAAGGTTTTTACATATTCTTGTGTATATCAGGTATATCTTCTATATCTTATATATTTTCCTTTTCTTGATCATATCTTGTAAAAGCTTTTAAATATGCGATCAATAATATTAGAACTTTAAGTCAATTATTATTCTTTTATTATGGTATCAACCTGAACCATCCTTCTCTCTCGCTGGTTTTTTTTCCTCTCTCGATTGTGGCCAGTGATTTGAACTCTCTCCCCCTCTCAACTCTCATCTGCATGATCACCATCAAACTCATCTCGGGGAAAACTAGTCAAAATATCCTAAACTTTGGGCATTTAGGGGATTATATCCCAACTTTTAAAAGTTAGGGAAATATATCCCAAACTTTACTTCCGTCAGATAAAAATATCCTCCGTTAGAAAATAGTGTTAAAATCGTTCCATGTCAGACATTATATTCCACATATTAGCCACGTGTAAATTTGATTTTTTTTAAAAAAAATAAGTGGACGAATATTAAATATTAACTAAAACAAATTCTAAAACCCTAAAAGAAATGTTAGTCTTCTTCTTCCCTTGAAAAAACTTCAACGGCAGTAAAATATCTTCATAAGAAATTCACCATTATCAAAGTTTTTTTTCCTCTATCTCACCTATAATAAAACTTCTTGTATTTTATTGTCCAGTACTTCATCCGCTTAGTAGTGGGGGTGCAGGATTTTCTCCAAACTCAACAAAGTGGGGACCAAGCAAGGTAAAAAAGGATTTTTAAACATATTGTATTCTGCTTTTTTTTTTTTTTTTTGAGTTTTTTGTTTTGTTGAAGATTTTTCTTGTTTTGGTTCAAGAATATTTTAATCACCCCTAATAGAAGGGACAACGACACTCTGAAAGTTTTTTTGTGAGGATAATCGTTAATATGAAGTTGTCAGCAGAGAGTGAAAAAATTAAAATTACATAAATGAAATAAGGTTTTCAAATTTGAGTTCATGTGAAATTTTATTTCATCACATTTTTATGTTTCTGTTTTCATCTAGATTGTCTATTATTCTTTGCAGGTTTGTTATTTCATGGATAATTTAGAAGGGGTTGAAAGAATGAATATGCTAAATCAACCTTTTTGTGATGAAAAAAATGATGATCATGTCATATCTGAGTATGAATCTTCTGATGCCTCACCATATTCATTAGATTCTGATGAACAAGAAATAGGCTATAGAAGAAGCAAGCGCACTATTAGAACAAAAATATACAAAGCTAATATTGATAATAAGAGCGTTGTATTTGAAGTTGGAATGAGATTTAAAGATTTTACTGAATGTAAAGAGGGAGTCAGAAATTGGGCGAAAGAAAATGGTTTTAATATTCGGTGGAAAAAATCATGTGAAAATAAACTTGAGGCTAGGTGTGATGGAGATTGTCCATGGATGTTGTATGCTAGCAAATTAGGCCATGAGTCAACTTTTGTCATTAAAACAATGGTTGATAAACACACGTGTATTAGAGGCAGCTACAATCGACAAGAAACTAGTGATTGGTTGGCTACTATTCTTGCACCTGCTTTAAAGAGGAATGTGAATTATCCAGCAAAGGAAATCATACATGATGTTCAGTTGATGTATGGAATTACCGTGAATGAAGATCTTTGTTACAAGGCTAAGTGGAAAGCTTTAAATCAATTGAGGGGATCATGTGAGAGTCACTATAAGAAGTTGAGATCATATATATCTCATCTACAGCTCATGGATAGAGAAGGCAAATTCTTACTAAAAACAAGATTGAATGAGAATGATCAACCTGTTTTTGAGAGAGCCTATATTGGTTTTTCAGCTTTAAGAAAAGGATTCATGATAGGATGTAGGAGGTGCATTTGTTTTGATGCATGTTTTTTAAAAACCGCACTCGGTGGAGCATTGTTGGCAGCGGTTGCTAAGGATTGCAACAATAAAATGTGGCCAATATCTTGGGGAGTTGTTGAAAATGAAAGCGAAGACACGTGGACTTGGTTTTTCACAAATTTATTTGAAGATCTAAATATTGTAGATGGATTTGGATGGACGTTTATGAGAGTAAGATTTCTATTTATTCTTTATTCACAATCTAATATTTTAAT
>JAPKLW010000398.1:484809-506582 GCA_026898455.1 Plectranthus barbatus | reverse complement strand
AGAGTAAGATTTCTATTTATTCTTTATTCACAATCTAATATTTTAATTTTAATTTGAGTTATTTTATTTATTTTTTTTTTTTTTGTTGCAGGGTGTCATCAATGGCATTTTGAAGTTGACCCCTCATGCCGAACATAGGCATTGTGCAAGGCATATATATGCCAATTGGAAGAAACAATTTCCTGGTCCCAAGTTGAAAGGTCTGTTTTGGGAGGCAGTGAAGTGCACTAATGAAATAGATTTTAATTCCAAGATGAAATTATTGAAAGATGAATCAGAAGAGGGTTATAAGCAATTCATGGACAGAGAACCGAGGAGGTTTTGTAAGTCTTTAATTTCTGTGCACACTAAGACGGACACAATTGACAATAATATATGCGAGTCTTTTAATAGTTATATCTTAAAATCCAGGGATAAACCAATAATTGATATGCTAGAAGAGATTCACATGAAATTGATGTCTAGAATGCCTGAAATTGTCAAGACATTAAATGCTTCTTCAGATGTTTTGTGTCCTAATGTAAACAAGAAATTGGGGAGGTTACAAAAACTTGTTAAGTATTGTGTGGTGAAGCCTGCCATGGAAAGGAAGTTTGAAGTACATGTGTTTGATGAGACTGTGATTGTGAACCTCATGGATAAAGAATGTAGTTGTAAATCATGGAGTTTGACAGGCATTCCTTGCTTTCATGGTCTTGCATGTATTAATCATGTTATAGATAACTCGGTTAATTATGTAGATGAGTTCTATCATAGAGCAAAGTGTCTTGAGGCATATAAGCATTATTTGACTCCTATTTATGGCCCTAAAGATTGGCCGACTGTGGATGGGCCTTTTATATTACCTCCCCCCTTTGTACGACCACCCGGCAGACTTAGAAAAAATAGGAGAAGAGATGCTAGTGAAGAAGAGACAAGACAAGGAAAACGAAAGTTATCAAAAACGGGTGTCAAAGTTGCTTGCACTAGATGCCATCAGATTGGGCATAATGTCAGGTCATGTAAAGAGCCCGCACCGTCGCAACAAGAACATGTCACCATGCCATCAGCTAAAAGAAAAGTTGGAAGACCAAGAAAGTCTCCTAGTGAACAGGGAGAGATAAGTCAGGTAATGAATTATTTATATTTCAATTTAAATTATATATTTTTTATATTTAATATTTTTATTTTTAGACAAATCAAGGTTATGGAGTGCTAGTTGGAGATTCGGGGAATATTTACATACGTCCTACAGGAGCTAAACACACGACCGTGTATCGACAACAAGAAGGTCAACGTGCAAGGCAAAACTCCCAAGTACTGAATGAAAGTACACCAACAGTTTGAGTAAACTTTGGTGTTATGAAAGATTGGTTTGTTTTGTGAACCTTTATGACAACAATCTATATATTTTTTTATCTATTGTTTGGTGCTTGGCATGTAACAGCAGCTATATGGATTTGTATACTTTATTTTTGAACTCCGCATGCTTACTGGAACATTTTTTTTATCTTGATGAAGTAGTTTGTACAAACTTGGTTAACTTTATTATTTCAATATATATTTAATTTGATGGATGATTTGTCTCTGATTTGGTTTTTCTTAAAATATCTCTCATATCATATATTTTGTATGGATGACATTCAGATCTTATAAAGAAAAATGCATCTAAATTGGAGCTGTTGATAAAGTCTGGAACTCATTGATTGAAGCTTATGCTTTAAGTGGTTGTTACGAGAAAGCTAGAGTTGCCTTTAACACAATGATGAGAGATGGGTCTTCCCCAACTATTGATGCCATGAACTTTCTGTTGTAGACTCTGATTAATTATGAAAAATTAGATAAACTCTATGTTGTGATTCAGGATCTTCAAGTTATGGGTTTCAAAATTAGTAAGAGTTCTATTATTTTGATGCTAGAAGCATTCATCCAGTCTGGAAATGCATTTGAGGTGAAAGAAATATACCATGGAATGAAAGCTACATAATATCTTCCAGCTATGGCTAAACTAAGGAGGATAGAAAGAGAATGGCGGAAGCACACAAATTGGAACAGAAGAAGTCTAATTACACAAAAGCACTAAAACTCACCACCAAACTTAAACTACTCATATATAATCCGAGCAGAGATATTTAATTGTGAATGGAGAGCACCATTTCTCACATCAAGTAAAATGAAGGATCCACTTTTATTCTTGAACTGCTCTATCATTGTTGCTTGAGACAACAATTACCATAAACGGCAGATATCTGCACACTAACCACTCCCCATCTTTCCTCTTTGTGTAATAATAATAACTCAAAGTTTATTGTATCTAATTGGCTTACTTCTCTCACTTCTTTGCTGCAAACTCTATTTCAACACTAGTTATTCAGAATCATACAAAAATAGTTATTACACACTGTTTGAACTCATTAAGGATTTGAGTTAGCTGTCTGAACAAGAAACCGGTGCCACGAGGTGTTGAGTATCCCTCTCAAGTTCCATATGACTTCTGCATTCTCAGGCTGGATGTTTCCTGCTATATCTACCTGAAGTTATTGAACAAACACGGAGTTAATGAGGAGACGGCTGGTTACATGTCCTAATCAATGATGTGGGATGCAAAAATGCAAGAACATACAACTTTGGCAACTATCACAGAGCTCTCTGAGATGTCAGCCTAAAAGAGAATCCAACCCCATTTATCATTGTTTCATCATCTGAAATGTATGGGATGCTGGCTTTCTGAGACTTGGAGGCTTTTATCCACCATCAATTAGATAAATGGAGTTTGTCGTCTCTGATAGGGGTGTGCACGGTCCGGTTTGGCCGGTTTAAGGGGTAAAGTACGGACCAAACCAATAGGTACGGTTTGAAATTTTCACAAACCAAACCAGCCAAATAATTATTTCAAACCAAACCGGCCAAACCATATTAAAACGGTTTGGTTCGGCTGGTTTAAACGGTTTGAAGATTATTCAACTAAAATATATTACAAAAAATGAAACTTGTATATCTATTTTATTATTAGAAATTAATGAAAGAATGATACACAAAATAAAACTAATATAAATATGTATCGCTTGTGATTAATTATAAATATGAGATAAGTAATAAATAAATAATATTATGGTTGCAATAAACAATTGTATATAAGTTGATTTATAGGGTTGCAATTCAAAAGAATATAAGCATCGGGCATATATATCAATATAATTGATATTTTAGCTTTCTATCAAACAATATTTTATTATAATTATTATATTTAAAATTATATTATTTATACGGCCGGTCCGGCCGAAACGGCCGGTTTCATCCTTCAAACCGTCGGCCAAACCAAATTATCCGGTTTGAAAATTTTCAAACCAACTCGGCCAATCATTTTTTTCAAACCAACCAAATCGGCCAAATTAATTTGGTTTGGCCGGTTCGGCCAGTTTCGGCCAAACCATGCACACCCCTAGTCTCTGATGAAGATCCACTTTTATTCGCTTCTTAAAACTTGTAAGTTGAGATAAAATCGAAGAACAGTGGAAAGAAAATGGATGAGATTGAGGGGAAAAACTTCCAGTGCTGCGATTTTTATTTTTTTAAAAAGAAACTTTATTATCGGTGAGTTTTTCACAGAGGAAAAAGATAGAATTTGTTCTAGGGCTTGGGAGTTTATTTTAGTTATTACCAATACTTATCCACATAATATCCAAAAAAATATATATATACATGTAGCTAATACGTGGAATATAACATCTGACATGGCACAATTTTAACACCATTTTCTAACGGAGGATATTTTTATCTAACGGAAGTAAAGTTTGGGATATATTTCCCTAACTTTTAAAAGTTGGGATATAATCCCCTAAATGTCCAAAATTTAGGATATTTTGACTAGTTTTCCCAACTCATTTCTTCCAACTATTTATTTTTGGGCAATCACAAACTAATTTATCATTTAAAAATTTTCAAATCAATCGTTAAATAACTTCTCTCAAATCAATTTAATTTGCCATTTTAGCCCAAACCATACACGACCCTTGACTAATCCATCCCAACTTTCTCCAATTCGACAAAGGAACTTTCTATGAAAAATCAAGAGTCTTCTCCAATCAGATGAAGAGACATAGCTTTCGAGTACGAATTAAGGAATATAAGGATTAATAATTTTATTTTCAGTGGAAGAATCTATATATAAAAATTGAAAATTAAAAACAAAAAAATTGGAATTGGTTCATGACTCTCAGTCCTTGAACTAATCTTTTAAAATAGATTTATACCAAATGTTATAATGGATTGGATCGCTCTATCTCATCAACATCAACATTTCATACTACATAATAATACCACTACATATTCATTACTTATTCTGCATTCTCACCTCACATACAACCAGCACTAGGTAGACACAACTTAGCCCCATTTCCCTTCACCTTAATTTCTCCGAAATTCCATCTCCATTTCCAGATCATAAATCATCATCAAAAGTAGACATGAAAAGCCCCTGCACAAATTCACACCTTCGACCCTTCTCTCTCAGGTCTTCGTCTGACAGTGGGCACTTGTCCGTGCCGCTGAAGAAGTCCACAAACAAAATATTATATAACGATGATTGATCATCCAAGAAAATGATTGGAATATGTGTTGAGCCATCCTACCTATCAACCAAACTACTATCTGCTGCTGGGTTTTCAGCCATTGACGGAGTGCTCGAGGTCTCCTCATCAACAAGTGGGTTGAATATGAACGATGTTAACAGTGGATCGGACTTTGTGTGAGAGGACGATACCTGAATTGAAGATCCACCCAGAAGGGAATGTAGGTTTCCATCCCTCAATTCTCTTCTGAAGATGGATAGTGGGAAATTCGACCCACCTTTCCGTAATCTTCTCCTTCGCTGCACGTGAACTTCTGGTCAAGGAAAAAACATGATCGCTGTGTAATAAGAAACAGTGATGGTGATTAATAGCATCAGCAAGAAGAACTAGCAACAAAGCATTCTTGGTATTTTAAAGAAAGGATATTTTAAGTAAACTCGCATGCTGCACGGTCAAATGCCGAATCAGATCTGATCCGACTCTTTTCGCACAAACGGGGCATACCTGCACAGGAAAGTTTATCAACCAAAACATCCAACATTTCAACAATTTTTAACCATGATCAGCAGCAGAACGTGTCTTCAAATGATTCTAGAATGAAGGCTGACCAATCCACAGACATATATTATTTTACGTTCTAAAACAGATGATGCATCAGAGTAACACACAAGATTTTCAAGAGAAAGACGTGGTAGCAGGCTGCAATAATGTGAACATTGATCAACCGATGGAAACATGGGTGCCTTCAACAGCATTTTGTGAATTGTTACAAATTTCTTCGACAGAACATGCACTCGATCCTTCTAAAGAAATCATTGTGAACTGATAATAATATGCCGGATTATATAACTACACAGTGAAGTAGACGGAGGAATCGTCTGTCAACAAATTACAAATGTACCATGAAGTTAGAATGCGGAACGAGACTTAGTCTATCAAACAGTATTTTTCTTAGGATGTCCACAGTTATTTAAACCAAACAACTGCAAGTGCAACACTAATAAGGTTATGAGCACTGAATATTATGACCAACATATATCAAAGTTCCATCTCTCACTTAATACCTTCTCTCCCTCTCTCAAGCCATAGCAAAATACTAACCAACTCAAATAAAGACAATGTTCCCTGGCTACAATCAAACAAACACCAAAAAACTGCAAGGGAGAATGGCGCAGTATGTACCCCATTCTTTGCTTCAATGGCATGCTCTTCGTCAATATGGCAACAGAGCCCCACCACATCAAAATCCTCACTGCAAAATGGACAGAGAAACTCAGATGTAGGTTCCTCTTCACCTTCATACTCTTCTTCATGATATACACCTGCAATCAGCTGGCATGAAAACAGTTCACTATGACATAATATATTTCTAACGAACTAACAAAATCAGAAGTTGCACGCGTTCTAAAACTTGCATCTTATGACAACCTAAAGATAATTCACGACCAAAAAAAAACTGAAAAAGGAAAAGCTACAAACATTCCTCTCATGTTCTTTCAAGAAAAAAACTGAAATTATGCAAATAAAATTATGGATAAAACTTACCTAAACTTTTTATCACAAATTCTATTATTAATAAATAGGCAACCCCTAAAAGAGCATTGCAGTCCCGCAGAGCAAACAACAAATCCAAATCAGCACCAAAAAGGAAATTTAAACCACTACTTACATTCGTTTATTCAACCAAAAACAGCCAAGAAATACATTACCCATTTTTCAGAATTGAGTCCAAAATTCCTCATTCACATCATTAATTTTATGAATCAAAATTACATTTTAATACATTATACATCAACTTTGCGTATATTTTGACATTAAAACGAGTCACATTTTTTACGAGTATAGTTTTCCTCCACGAAAGTCTCACTTAGATATTCCTCGCACTTATCAGATAGTGGCTCACATTCATCCCCATAATTCCAGTTATATTTGTCGAGTTTCACATGGACAAGCGTTTAACAATAAAACACATAGAAATACAAAAAATTGATGTATTATGTAAAACAGATTAAACCTTAATTAATTAGGATCAACGAAGAACAGTCCCACAGGAAACACAGCCCAGTTTAGTTTCCATCACAAAAGAAAAAAACCCCCAAACTTCCACCAAATTTCCTCGAGAAAATCAAGCAAAACCACATCTTTTTCAGCGAAAATCAGAACCCAGAATCAAACAAACCTGATCGAGATCGACAACGCCTAGAATAACTAGAAACCCGAGACCAAGAATCGGACTCCATTTCTCTCAACAAAAATACCAATTCCGCGTCAAGAAATTTCTCAAATCAGCTTTCCACACAGGACTCTGCAAAAACCTACTCGATCAGCGATGCACACTAGACACACTGATTTAAAAATTGAGACATATACGTTTACGTGTATATATAAAGAAAAAAACAAAATTGGAAAGGTGAAAAGGGAGAAGCTTCGGAGAAATTCATGAATAAAAGAGAGTCAAGATATGAAGCTTTAGTGAACTCCCTACCAAATTTCTCGTAACTGTACATTTTGGAGAAATTTATACACCCACCGTGATTGTGTGGAAAAAGGTTCGACTCCAGCTGGATTTACGATGTTGCCATTGTTTCCGTGGCTGGATTGGATTAGGACTTCTACGTTAAGCTTTGGACAACTTTTGTTATCTCAAATCAATGGTTCCAATTAATGAACGATGTATAAATTTCTATTAAAACTGTAGATCCAATTTCTTCCAATTTTCCCAAATATAAAAAATGGGATATATTCAACAATTTATATCTTTTCTTTACTTCAATTATTTAAACGAGTTTGATTTGATAATATAAAACCAGTTTTAGGGTGCAAAAGCTCAAAAGTTTGATATAGCTAGAATTCCTTCACATTTAATTTTTTTAAAAAAAAAACAACTACAACAAAAAAAAAAAATCTAAAACTAATTATATCAAAGTCCCTTAATCGAAGACATAATTTGTAGAGAGAGATGGGATTGTGTCATTGTGTTGACCATGGTTAAATCAAACGGAGATGATTAGTGTCTTGCTTAAATTTAACTGTTAATATTTGAAAATGCTCTTTTTTATAAAACATTTAATGAAAATACCACTTTTTATAAACATATCCAAGAAATGCCCCAAAGTACAAATTCTGACATGTTTTTGTATTTAAAAATGTAATCAAAATAATCATTTGGTGATGATGTCCATTTAATTATAAGAATTGATGTTTTAATACTTGATTGGGTTTGAAAAAAGAAAAAAAATATATTAAATAATTATGATCCTGACCGGTTTAATGTGGTGCCGACCGGTCGGCACCGGTGATGACCGGTTTGAACCGGCGGTGCCGACCCCATATATAATTTTTTTTAATTTTGATGCCGACCGGTCGGCATGCGATGATGACCGGTTCAGACCGGTCATCAATTTAACATTTTTTTTTTGAAAAGGTGATCCCTACCGGTTTTTTATGATGCCGACCGGTCGGCAAGCGGTGATGGCTGGTCTGAACCGGTCGGCATCCAACCCTTTTTTTTTTAAATTGCAATTTTTTTTGTTTTATTGTATGAATAATGTATTTTTCAACAATAATTTATGGCTTTTTCATTTGATAAAGTTGTGTTGGATGAATTGTTACTATTAATGTACAGTGTTTCCAGGCATGCTGATAGTGAAATGCTCGTGAATCAATGAACAATGAATTCAGTTGTTGAAAAATACAGTGAAATGCTCTTGAATACTGAATTCACTTGTTGAAAAATACAGTGAAATTGAAATTAATCGTACGCAGAATTGATGTTACCTCACTGCACTAATCAATTCAATCAATTTTTTTTTTTTTTGCAGACTTTGAAATCATTAATTGAATATAGACCTAACTCTTTATTTTATATACTCACATTCAGAAGCAAAATTTCATTCACCGCAGAAACAAAAAAAATTCTATCATCATTTTGCCATTCACCTTTTCTCTCTCCCCCTTTGAACCCATTTTCAAGCAATTCAAATGGCGAATTGGTGCAACATGTTTTTGCACTATAATGGCCATTTTGATCATTCGTGGCACTATATTGGTGGCCAAGAAATATTGATTTACCTATCAATGGCTAATATATCAATAGCTGCATTGAGAAGCACCATTCAGACGATTCTTGAAGCAGAAGGTATTGGAGGTGAGTACAATATCTATTATACATCTCAAATTCAAAGCGGAAGAAATGGAGCATCATTACTGACAGAAAATGCGGAGCTGCAACGACTCCTCAATTTTTACTCGGAGTCTGATATTTATATTATTATGAATCCCACAATCAACACTGGTGCTGGGACTTCTCAGCGGGAGCCATCCTCCTACATCCCCTTCTTATCCTCACTCAGTCCTCCACCATATGCTCGTTACAGTCCAACTGAATCAGAACTTCAAAGATTTACATCTTCTATGCATTTTGATATTGGTTCTAAAGGTGGTAGCCGTGGTTCACGTATTCCTGACTTGAATGATGAGCTCCCTGAAGATCATAATGATGATGAGGAGGCCGACTTCATTCCTGAATACCACACAGGAACTGATGGTGGTGTGGTGGAAGAAGAAGCAGACGACGAGGCTGATCTAGATTCAGTTTCATCCGAATCTGATTCTGATAATGAAGGTGAAAATTTCTTGATGGATTGCACAGTTGCAGAATTTTCTGCATGGATCATATCAGCGGGAGGTATGAGTGCTTTTATTTCAAATCTTATGCCCACTAACCCCCTATTAGAAGGTTGTCCAGTTCAAGGTGATATGAATAATTGGCTAGTACCAATTATGCCAGTGGATACGACCGAGGCACCTGTTGTGAGAGATGTGGCATCCATACTTGATCAGGAATTGAGTTTGGGTGCCATGTTCTGGAAGAAAGATGACTTGCTAATTGCTGTTGGTTTGTGGCATATGGAGCATCGTCAAGAGTTTAAAGTGAAAAGTCTGATAGCATCCGAGTCGATTAGGACGCTCCATCCACTGTGGACTCGGGTACCCGAACATCAACATCTCTAATGCTGCGCATGCATAAGTCGAATGTTGCGCTGGCTGATTGCCCTTGAAATACATCACCCTAGTAAAAGCCATATCTCGTGAGGCCACGTTCCGCAGTTTCAATTTATTTTTCTGCCAATAATCGTCTGCCTTCAAATAAGAAATCATGTTGTTGGTCATCTTTCTCAATTCTACAAAAACATCTTGCAAAATTCTAGCGCGGTCAGCAGAATCATAGGGGTCAATCATGGAGGCAGTCCAAGTCTGGATGTTCATATGCACAGTATACCAAACACCTCGAACATAACAGGGTACAATGAACTACAAAGCAAAGTAAATATATTAATAATTGATGCATAAATACAATATCCAAATAGATAATAGAAAACTAACCGTATTAGCCTCGAACCAATCTTTAGATGTTATGCAATCAGCACCATGGATGAACTGCAATAGAGCTGGTGATTCCTGAGGCATCGAGCCCTGCCTACTTCGCCGATAATCTCTTTTCATTAAGTCCTACAAAACATTAAACACGAAAAATATCAATATAAACGTTGTTCAAAACTAGATAATTAGAATTACGGAAATACTTACGAAGAATTGAGGTCGCAGAATTCGAATCATTTGTTCAAGCTGATAGAAACTCCTCTGCAGTGACTGGACGTAGCAATCGATGACCTCCATAGATAATGGTTGTTCCATATTCTCTATAAAAGAGAAATAAGATTGTGGCCATGTTGTATTGTCGTTAAAGGATTTCCTGCTAATTCCTTCACCCATGCGTCTCCATGCATCATAGTTGTCCTCTAACACGGAACTGATTCCCATCGGCCGTCCATCATCGCCCTGAAAATGAAAAGAACATTACACATCATATACTTAAATTAAAGTAATGTTAATACGTTACATCAAATACCTGCAGTTCAATATTGCGTGCAAGAAAATAGGTGATTTGGCTTGAAGAAGGTTGATCCAAATCAGGTATGTGCTGGCGAGACTGGCGCTCTATGTTGCGTCTCCTCTCAACAGAACGATGACTGGCACTCCGTCTCCTCTCATCAATCAGACGATCTGTGCCAATATGAAACTACTCTGGGCCAACTAAATCAGTATCACTACGAACCTCTCGGTCTACTGATGTGCTAGGTCTAGCAGAAGAGCTAGGTCTCGCAGAATGGTGGGAGCTAGGTCTAGCAGAGTGGTGGGAAGTACTGGGCCTCTGCTCGGGACTGTTCATCTGTATCCCTCGCCCAACTGACCTCTGTCTAGCATCAGTACGGTTACCACATCGCGCTGAGTTGAACAAATCTGTGACTACTTGGGTCACATGAGGAATAAATCTATCTGGCAATGCATTGTTCACTGCAACGTCAACCGCCCTATGCACCGCAGCATCAACTGCCTCAGTAACTACATCCCGAAGTCTATCCATAAAGGAACGAGATGGCCAAAATCTCCTAGACTCACTAGACTCTCCACTAGATGAAGTCCTATCCCTCCTCGAACGAGTGCGCCTATGTGATGCTCTCTAGCCCTGCCCTTGAGACTGGGATTGTGCCCTAAAACCTCCCTGATCACCACCCTCACCACCCTGATCACCCAGATCATGACCCTCATCACCACCCTGATCATGACCCTCATCACCACCCTCATCACCACCCTCATCTCCCACATTATCTCCCTGACCCCTGTGTCCTCCAGAACCCTGTCCTATAGAAATGCTCTGTGATCGACGATCACTTCTCTGTCCAACAGGACGTACTAGATTTTCTGGTCGTTGGAAGTTAACACTTAGGGACTCCTCCAACTGAGAAGAAGTGTAGTAGAAAAGCTCTTGTTCATACGAAAATGGGATTAGGTTGGCGAAAACTTGAATCTACAATAAAACAAAACACAGTTACAAAAATTGTTAGTTTACAAATAAGTAATTTAGATGCATGCAATACCTGTTCACGAGCAAAGAAGCCTTGCCAATCAAGCGTAGCTGGCCTTGTAAACTTCCACTTCATAAATCGGGGAATTAGAGTTGGATTCTCTAAAATGGCACAACTACCACCCAAGTCCGGAATGGCCTCATAGGCCCAAACCTACAAAATATTTGTTTGAATTATAACTCATCAACTTTACATATTTACTAAATACATAAAAAAATAAATTATACCTGCAGAATCCAAATAGGACCGCCCAAATGAAGAGTCCCTTTTGCTTCTACCCTCGTGTGAGCTTGCTCTAAATAGTATGATAAAGACTTATACGCATATGCTCCCCACGGAAATTGGTTCCAACTAATCCAATTATCTACCAAAACGAAGACCCAACTCTCGATCTTACGTTTTTCAGAAAACCCTAACACAAAGCTCCACATGGCTAATATATTAGCCACTCTCAAATACAATTCATGATTATTCTGGTGAACTAAACCAGCCTTAAATTTGTTTAATAACTGCTTAGCTGTGATAGATTGACCACCACAGAACAACCTATACACCGACGAATCAGAAGGATCATGATCAGCACATGGATCAAAATTAGTGGGTCCAAATGTCAAACCGGTCACTAGTGCAAACTCACCCACCCCTAAAGAAATAGTCTGCCCACCAATATGAAACCATAAAGCTTTTGGGTTGTGACTTCTAATTTGGTAACTTAACAGTTGCAGTAATGGCTGCGAGGCACTAGGTCCATTTTTTTCCACATTAACAAATTTCCAAATGGGTCATTCATAAAACTAGTCACCAAATTATCACCCCCTATTGAATACAACGTGTCACTAATTGTCTCTATTGTCGTAACCTTAGTGCATAAATTAATCTTACAAGTTACATTACGTAAAGCGGGTCTAATAAATTCAACCTGCACAAATACATTACAAAATAATAAAAAATCAACCTAATGTTCAATTCCAAAACAACATAACCTCAATCTTAATTTCCAAAGCAACATATACAATTGTTCTAGCATAAATAGCAACAAGCATACACATGTTCACTTCCAAAGCAACATACAAATGGAGAGAGAAACAAATTTCATGCCAAAATTTTGAATTTAAGGGCAAAATTTCAACAAAATTTAACATAAATATTACGAATAAACAATCAAAATAAAGCTAGAAATGGAGAAAAACCAACTTACCTCAGTCATTTCTTCAAAAAAATCGATGCCGACTTGGACTTGGTGAATGGTGGAAGTTGCCGACGAAGAATGGGGGAAGAATGGTGAAGATGAGGAAAAAACGTGAGTGAAAATGAAAGGGCATCTGAATGTATCATTCCCCAATACAAGTCAAAAACTAAATATTTGAGTCAAACAAAAAAAATCGGTCGGCACCGTCCGGTTCACCGGTCGGCACCGTGACGGTGCCGACTTCTTTTTTTTTTTTGTTTTTTTCCCGTCGGCACCGAGCTCAATCAATATTCTCTCCATTTTTTAAATTTTTTTTTTTTTGAGTAGGGATGGGATAAAACAAAAGTTTTGTGTTTTCAAATTTTTTTTGGTTTGAATGTAACAACTTTTTCATAAAAAATTCAAACATTTTCATTCAATTTGTCATAAATTTGTACGATGGGGTATTTTTTGATGTTTTTGATAAGAAGGGGTATTTTGTGGAGGTTGTATAGCAAAATGGGGTATTTGGGATTTTTTCTCTAAATTTAATTTATTTATTTTGGAGTTAAACTTTTAATGAATATTTTAAAGTTTGTCAACTTAATAGTTAATACAACTTAAATAAATTTTTTAAATTTATATTATATTTAATGATTTTTTTAAAAGGAAAAAATTATTTATTCAAAAAATAATATCGTATTCATGTTCAAATTAAAAAAAAATTATAGTACTATAAAATTTTATCATTCTTGTTACTCTTAAATAATAAAAATATTAATTTTATAAAATTAATATTTTTAAAATTCATATTAATTTAGCTAACGAGCTTACTTACGAGTCAAATATTATAAAATTTAAATTTAATTTATTTAATAAACGAGTTCAAACAAATTTTGTTTAATCAAAATTCAAGTAGCTCACCAATAATTTAATTCATTTTCTGTTTTAGTACCGACAATCAATGAATAAATATCTATCTAATTATGGGATTAAAAGGAAATGGGTAAAATGAGAAAAACAATTTGCCGATCACAGGATTGAAGCCAACGGTGATTAGTGGAGTGACAGCTGCGTCATTTTAGCATTTGGTCGCACGAGGCGATAGACGTACAGTTTGACGTAATACAACGACGTCGTTATACCAGGCTGTAAAGCCTATTTATTCTCTCACACTACACTAGACTGACAAATCCCATTCTGATTACGACACCTGACTTCTGTCAGAGAGAAGCATCACTTATTCGGGCTTTATATTCGATGAGGGCCCAACACAAATGGGCTTTACAATAATGTCTAACCCAGAACAAAGCAAATCAATTTGGCCCAGTTATTGGTAATCTAGAAATTTGAGTTTAGTTTACAACTCTAGATAGATTCTTATTTTTTTTTAAAAAAGAAGAAATAATACATTAATTTAAATCTCGTTCCATCCAGATGATATCATTATATATTGAATTCATGACTTATTGGACACAGACATGGTGAGTATCATGTAAATTAGCTATATTGTTGAAATATTAAATAAAATTTGTAGATTTTGGGAGAATAATTGGGCACCACTAATGATGGAGTTTCTCAGAGAACCTTGAGATAAATGGTTGAATTAAGAGAATTATAAATTGACCGAAATGCCCTCAGTGAGTAGGCATAAAAAAAGGTATATATCTATGTATTGTAGCATATACTTATACTCATAAAGAAAATATAAAAAAGAAAGGAGATAAGAAATAAAAAATATTATCAAGTTAGTAAGAAGTTGGGGAGGTATGGAGTGTCAATATCTAATACACATACGCATTGGAGTTCCACATGTTAGATGTTGCCAAATGTAAGGTTAATACAAAGGACTTATCCTTTGTATCTCTCACACTCACATACTACTTTTTCAACTTGGTAGTTAGCTTCAATACTTACACATACCTCTTTAGGTTGGATGTGGGGAAGCAAAATTCCATTGCCACCTCCTCACTTTACTATCCTTTTCTCTCCCTCCCTCTCCATGAATGGACTTGATGTTGGACATTAACCATTTCCCAAAAGTAGTTCTAATCTCTCTCTCTCTCTCTCTCATCATGCATTCATGCTCAACTATATTAGACTAAGAACAAGGTTTTGGCTATATAATATAGATCATACTTTGTTTCTTGTCCAACCATGTATGCTCTTTTATAGTTAAACAAAACAAAAACAAAAACGTAGTCAGGCAAACTTAAAAAGGGGATGAAATTGGGAGAGGAATATGAGTATGAAAGCATGAATAATTAAAGATTAATTTCTGAAGCTAAATTTGGGCAAGGCGGGATGTAGCATCAATCGGTTCAATTAAAAATTTAATCAAGATTTTAAATAACTAAATCATAATCTGTTAAGGCACGAGTCCATTAATAAGAAATGATTAAATGCATGAGCAACTAACTATAAAATAATCAATGGCGGACCCACCCAAAGGCTTGATAAATACTTCCTCCGTCTTGTGTCAATTGTCACATTTCTTTTCGACACAAGAATTAACAATTATGAGTGTAGAATAAGTTAGTGAAATTAATATTTTATTGTTGAATTGTCATTTTTTGAAATGTGAAAACGTTCGATTTGGTAAGTGTGACAATTCAAGTAGGACGGAGAAGTTATTTACACTTTTATTTTTCTTGTGGTCGTGTTAACTAATTAGTTTTTTTATTAAAGAAAAATTAGTGTTAACTGATTAGTTAAGCATGCAAAATTGTATTAAAAATATTTATTAGGGGATATAGTTTGATTTTTATGTAAGAAAAAAATATGTAACTAAGTAAAAACATTAATTTGTAAAATTATAAAATATATTAAAAGCCTATACTCTAAAATTATCAATAGTATATATAAATTTAAAAATCCCCAATTAAATGAAAACAATTTTCCATCTTTCATATCTTCAACCTCTTTATACCCTCTTCTTCTTCATTTTCAGCCCCTTTTTTTCTAACAATTTATCAGTGTGAAGAAAGTTATCCCATAAAATTATTATATCTATCTTATAGTAAATTGGAAAAAAATTTGAGATAGAGGGCTGGCAATTCGTGTGTTGGGTCGTTATCGTATCGACACGATAATGATACGACCCATTAAGGTCCAACACGAACATGACACGATACATTAAATCTCAAACACGAACATGATAGTTAAGAACTCAATTTGATAACATGATAATGACGCAAACACGACATGGACACGATATTAACCTGTGAAAAATATCAATTAGGTTGATAAATGATAAAACAATAATAATAATAATAATAATAATAATAATAATAAATTAAAATATATTATCTATTAATTTTTTAGTGGGTAACACGAATCCGACATGATATGATATAGGATAACACAAATTCGACATGAAATATAATACGTTATTAGATAACACGAACACAACACAACATGAAAATTTCATATTTTTATTAGGTCGACACGAATCCATTAAAATTCAACACTAACCAATTATTATTATACGGATTATCGTATCGTATAAAAAATTATCACCTTTAGGGTAGGCATACTCTAATAGTTAGAGAAATATAAAGTTGGAATAAATAAAACGTGAAAAGGATTTTTAGTAATGTAATAAGGGTGGGGCCCAGTGGAAAATGTGTACAGTGGGGCCCAGAGATGTACTTTCCCGCGTTGGCCCATTACCCAATTCTGATCCAATCCCTCTGTGCTTTTGTGGGGCCCTCACCGACGTTACTGCCACGTGTCAGTTTCCCTGTGAATCGGTGCTCCAAGTACGTCCTTGAGCTTTCCCGGTTCGTCGGTCAAATTTTTTTTTTTTTTGGAAAATATGAATAAAAATGATATTCGCTTCGTTCAGATTAATTTTTTTCCATTTTCGTCTATCTTGCTAGATTAATCTTCTTTTTTATAATGAAAAAAAAATTAATTACATTAATAAAATATTAATTCTATTACATTTACAAACATTAATTATTGTGTCAAAACGATAAGGAACTAATGTAATAGGACAGAAAGAATATATATTTTTAGTAGACAATTTATCTTTTAAAAGCGTTTCATGAGATTTTCAAAAGTGACCCTAAAAATAGGCCAAATATATATATTCAATCCAGGCTATGCATGTTTTATTAAGAGCAAAATCATGAAATAGCCATTTTGGCTATAACACATATTCATTTTAGCCAATATTATGCACATCTCACGAATTTAGCCAAAAGTACATTTTTCAGATTGGTGTCATAACTTTTCAGGTTTTTGGAATTAGAGATTTGACAAAAGAATTTAAAATAATTTATAAAATAATTTTTCCGATTGCGATCATGTATTTTTGCTGAAAATAATTTAAATTAATTTTGAGGAATTTTTTAAAAAATTAAAACTGCCGATAGCGACCCGATAGCGACCCGATAGCGATCTCGATAGCGACTCGCTGACAGCGAGTCAAACCGAGTCAGTGGCCGACACGGTAGCTACCTCGATAGCTACCGATAGCGACTCGGTCAAAAAAATTTAAATAATTATTAAATGTATTCAAAACCCTAAAATTGGTCCCCCCCTTCATTATCTACGAAAATTGCCTTCTCCATCGTTCTCAATCGCTCTCTCGACAGCGACTCATTCGGCGCCCCCACCGCCACCGCCTCCGCCGCCGCCTCCGCCGCCGCCGCCGCCTCCGTTAATTCCATGGCTGAGGTTAATTTTCTAACTTATGCCCTAAGTTATTTCATGAAATTGTGTGTTAATCTTGATAAATTGTGATAAAGTGATAAATTGTAGCAAGATTGTGATAAAGTGATAAATTGTAGCCGAATTGTTGAATCTTTTTTTTTGTTAATTTCGTGTGAATGATATTGCTAATTATTTCATAGCCGAATTATTTCATAGCCGAATTGCTAATTATTTCATAGCCGAATTGCTAATTATTTAATCTTCGAATTTCGTGTGAATGATATTAGGGTAATTGTTGAATTATTATATATGTGGTTTAGTAGGTAGATGTAAGTGTGCATTTAATTCGTTTATTCGTGCGTTAATTTCGTGTGAAGAAATTGTTTTGTTTTTTTATTTAATGGTTATTTGGAATTTTTTGTAGTTTTTTGGATTAATTTATAATTATTTAATTGTTATGGTATTATATTTGCAGATTGAATGGATTAGACGTGAGTTACATGGTGCTTCTAGTAAAATAAACTTATACACTAAAGTTTCGGTATTAGATCGCATAGATGTAACATTACGGTCTGTAGGAGGGGAGCAGTTGGTAGAACAGTTTAAGAATGGACCTTTTGGGAACTTATTAAATTGGAAAAAGCAGGGTCCAAGTGCTTCTCAAGCACTTTTAGAATTATTAAGTTACCAAATTAGATCTCCTGACCCATCTGAATTATGGTTTTTAATTGGTGGTCGGCCTATTAGATTTTCAGTGACGGAGTTTGCCCTAGTGACTGGTTTTATGTTTGGATCTAGTAGTTTTGATGTTGCTGGACATTATGACCCATCTAGTACTACAGTGTATGTACAGTTTTGTGGTTCTAGGTCTATCTCTGCGAGGGATTTGTTAGGCATATTCAAGGATAAGAGAGTAGATACAAATAGACATGACTTGTACTTGAAGGTGGCTAATCTACTAGCATTATGGTACTTCGTACTTGGGTTTGCGGAGATGCGCAAGATTGAGCCGTGGATGTATGAATTAGTTGATAGGTGGAATATTTGGTGTGGATTTCCATGGGGTGCATACGCGTATCAGTCTTTACTTCATTATATCGCGTACGTTCCCACCTCAGTTGCTGAACTTGGTCAGAGCTTTCATCTCGGTGGACCGATATGGGCTTTGCAGGTAAATTATTATAACTTTTATTGTTTCATTGTTGCGAGATAATTTTAATTAACTAGGATATTTAATTGTGTAGGTGTGGTCTTACGAGGCCATTCCGAAGCTGGCAGCTGAATGTTGTACAGTCAATACCCCGATTCGTTTTCCAAGATTTTTGAATTGGAAGTTTAGCAGGCCAGAGGTTAAGAATTGGAGTACTTTTTTTGCTGATCCGAATGTAAGTAATTTTTGATAAATATTTTTAGATTTTTAAATATATTTACTTACAATTGCGTTTCTTATTGCAGCTGACATCCTTGTCTTCTTTATATGCTACTGCTGACGAGTCGCGCACTGCATATTATATGTCTAGTCAGCAAGAGAATCCCATTGGCGTTGTATTTCACATGGCTGAGAATCCAGTACGCCCAACCAGAAGACGAGATGACGGTCTCCCTGTTCTTTATCGTCGAGCACCCCATGCAGGAGGTAGGGGAGATGGTGATGAGGGGCGACGTGATGATCAGGGGCGCCATGGTGATGAGGGGCGACATGATGATCAGGGGCGCCATGGTGATGAGGGGCGACATGACGATGATGATGATGAGGGGCCAAATGTGGGCGGAGGGCCTCATGAGGGAGGACATGAGGAGCACGTTGGTACAACGCAGCAATGTCCTGACCGTACCCTGTCATTTTATTTAGAAGATGATAAAAACATAAGCCGTGTGGCACACCAGGATACACTTCACTGATCGCATTGGAGATGCTAATGTGTTGGTCAGATACAATCAGCATTTGATCTGTGCATCCAAAAGAAATCCGTAATCGGGACATGAACCACTTCCAACACTCATCATTCTCGATGCTGCCGACACCAATAGCAAGTGGAAATACATGTTCGTTACCATCTTTTGTGACAGCAACAAATAAGACGCCTTTATTTCGACCCTTCAAATGAGTGGCGTCAACAACGATAATCGGTCTTAATAACCCGTTCTGAAACGCCGTCCGTGAAACACCTAGAGCAACAAAACAATGACGAAATCTTCCATCGGAATCAATCTCCAAATCTGTTAAAGTACCTGGATTGTATTGTCTTAACACCTCCAGATATTTGGGCAGGATAGAAAAAGAATCTTCTATACCACCATAGATCATCGAAATTGCTGCATTTCGAGCTTTTAGTGCAACGCCATAGCTAGTACGGATCCCAAATGATGCCTGCAACTCCGTCATAATTTCACGGGGTTTTATAATTGATCCTTGCCGACGCATCTTTCGTGCAAAATACGCGGCAACAGCTTTGGAACGGACATTCCGGGATCTTATGCCTGCAAGATTGTTAACGCAATCATGATTACGATGGAACTTGCGTATGATCCAGCAGCTACCTCTGCATGATGCCCGTAAGAAGAACGAACAAGAGGCACTTCGTTTGCAAGTGTACTCAACGCGAGTACTAGATGAGCGCACCACTTTAAATTCAACACGTTGCTCCATATGCAAAAGAGATACGGCAATTAGAAGATCGTCCTTCGTATAGAAGATAGAGCCCAATGAAAGTTCCCGATCTAGTACGGCTGCAACATCTCGTACCACTGGTGACTGTGATAAATCCAACGATATAATTGGAACTAGCCAATTATTTAGATCGCCTTCAACGTGACATGAATCCGGGAGAGGATGGGTTGGCATAAGATTGGATATAAACGCACTCATTCCACCAACTGATCGGATCCATGCAGAAAACTCAGCCACTGTAAAATTCTTTAATGCATCAGAATTGATGAAATCTTCATCATCACTAGACTCCTCCTCGGATTCCTCGTCCTCCTCTTCATCATTAGAGTCAACGATATGACCCTCACTTGTTGAGTGGTGACCTGTATTTTCATTCTCCTCCTCCTCCGCCTCCTCCTCCTCGTATGGATGCTCATATTCTTCATGGGGAGGCTCATCGTTTAAATTGGGTATTTGGGAGCTCCGACTACCACCTTCTGAAGACGTACCAAAAATCAATGAGTCCCCAAATCTTTGTAGATCTTCCAGACCTGGACTAAAATGCTGGTAAATTGGTGGACTGCTTGATGATAAGAACGGCCTGTATGGGGATGGCTCCCGATGTGAAGTCCCAACACCGGTACTCGCCGTATAATTCATAACAATATAAACATGCGGCTCCGAATTAAGAGCAATCAATCGTTGAAGGTCTAGATCCGTCACCAACAACGCTTTTATAGATCAGCCTCTACGGGATTTGGCAGTGTAATAAATATTATACTCACCGAGTATGGCTTCCGCATCAAAAATAAGTTGAATGTTGCTTCTTAATGCGGCTATGGAAATGTTGGCGACTGGTATATAAACCAGTCGTTCTTGTCCGCCAATGTAGTTGCACGACTCATCCCATTGCCCATTGTAGTGAAGAATTACGCTGCACCAATTCTCCATTTTGAGAAAGAAAATAATTTATTTTGATGAAGAGAGACAGAGATGAAAATGAAGAAAAATTGAACTGTGAAGAATGAAGAGAGACAGAGATGAAAATGTGTATGTCACCACCGAACTTCACTTCAATTATATAAGTAGTAAAGAGTGTCGGCAAATACACATAAATAATTGAAATTGATAAAATAAAATAATTGTGTTCATTTTAATTTTCAACAATTTCAGTGTACGATTCATTACCCTTCACATAATATTTCCAACAATTTCAGTGGACTCATCAAATCAATATGCTTGAAGACATTATTGTATTTGTATGCAACGACAAAATAATTAAATTTTTTGTCCAAAATTTGATAAAAATTGTAGATATAAAGTTTTAATTCGTGAAATTCGTGAATTAATATATTTTATATATTAACTTGATCAAAATTCACGAATTTAAAACATCTCAAAATGAAAAAAATTCACGACCGAGTCGCTACCGATCCCACTCGGTAGCTATCGGTTCACAATCGGTGGGGACCACCTAAATAAAAATGAAAAAAATAGTCCAACCGAGTCGGACCGATTCCACTCGGTAGCTACCGATCCAACTCGGGTCGCTACCGTTCCGACTCGGTAGCTACCGAGCCAACTCGGTCGCTATCGAACATTTTCGCCATAATCCGCCGAAAATAAAAAATAAAAAAATGGAGTGCGACCGAGTCGCCATCGATCCCACTCATTCGGACTCGGTCGCACTCTGTGGGACCCAGTCTCTATCACCAAAATAATTGTCTGAAAATTAATAACCGAGTGCAAAAAAATTCATTTATGCAAATATAACTATAAATTTAGTTAAAAACTGGTTTTAACTAATTGATTAGACT
>JAPKLW010000398.1:386570-476565 GCA_026898455.1 Plectranthus barbatus | reverse complement strand
GGTTCTAAACTCATTAGTTATACTCTCTGCCGATGGGAATCGACAGATGACAGATACAATAGCACAAAACATGCATAGCAATCTCAATTTAAAACAAAACAGTTTAACGCATTTTAGAAAGGAAAACACGCATTTGACTTTTATACTTAAATAGTTTCCCACCTCGTCTTAGGCTTTGAGTATAGATGTCTTTCCGCTAGTATGAGCTCAACTGATCCTTGCTTTCAAACCCCTACAATTAATAAGGTCACGAGTTAGGACGGATGATCTAGGACAAGATAAACTCATATAACTTATTATGCTTCCAAGATCATAGCATAAACTTAGGAATTGAACAAGGTTTGAAACAATTCGGGAATGGATGATCTAGGACAAGATAAACTCATATAACTTATTATGCTTCCAAGATCATAGCATAAACTTTGGAATTGAACAAGGTTTGAAACAATTCGGGAATGGAACGGATATACAAAACTGGACTACTTGCTCTATGTCTCGACCAAGATGAGATCATCTCGGTCGAGATGTCTATCTCGACCGAGACACAACCATCTCAGCCGAGCCACTTATCTCGGCCGAGACATGTCCATCCCGGCCGGGCCGGCTACTTTGACCGAGTTATCTTCCATCTCGGTCAGGCCGTCTGCCCCGACCGAGGCCTCGACTATCTCGGTCGAGCCAAAGCAAAATGTTCGCCTCGGTCGATGGGCTCATCTCGCCCGAGATGAGTCATCTTCTCCGGCAGTTCGCACGACGGACCTGCAACTTCGATGAAACACCTCCCCAGACCTCTGATTACACATGCAAACACATATTCGAACTCCCCAGAACACGTAGAGCATAAATAACACCATCAAACACGAAAAATATGCCAGAAACGAGGTTAAAATAGAAGCTCACCAGAATTCTTTTCTCACGACGGCGGCGGCGGTTTCTGACGGCGAACCTCGCGTTTCAGACCGTCCAAATGCTCTCTACACGATGGGAAACACGTCCAACACAACAAAACACGAATTCTTAGCCATACAAACGAGATTCAATCCTTAAAATCCGAAATTCAAATGTTAAACCCACCTCACCTTCTCTCTACGATTTCTCCGTCCACGCTTCACTTCACGGCGGCCACCTTATATCAAATCAAAGTTCGAAGGACAGGCTACACGCTGGTGGCGGCAGCTTGGTCGGGGGTGGCTGGAGTTGGCCGAAAATCATCTGGGAAGGTGACGGGTATGGGGTGGGCTTTGGAAATAAAAGTGCTCCTCTTTCTCTTTCTAACCTTAGGTTATATGATGGAATGAATATAACCTATAGCTCCACATGTGATATAATTTCCACCTTTTTATCCTCGTATATGGTTTAATTCCACCTTATTTCATAATTTCTCCAACTCTTAATATATGATTCAACTTAATCTATAATTCATCTCAATATCACATATATAATATGTGCATAATTCAACAATATTTCTCATAACCCATAGTATTCTTAATAAAATTTCATAATACTCCAAAATGATCTTTCATAACATCTTAATAATTCCTCAAGATCAACAATAAATCAAAGCTCAACATCATAATTAATCTTTCCAATTTCAATCAAATAAAATCTAATTGCTCTTCAATTAGGGAAATTCTCTTTATTAATTCGAATAAGCATTACAAAACTTAATTACATGCGGGGTGTTACAGTTTAATATTGTTAGAGTATAACTAAAATGGACCTATAAACTTGCTTGACACCTAAGTATTCTTAATTTGCCAACTGACTCCTCAAGAGCAAGCTAAGAACTGTAATCAGGCTCACACAATTTATTCACTTCCACACGCGTTCACCTGCATTAATTCTGAATGATACCTAACACATTGCTTGGGCAATATGTGTATATTTGGCCCTAAAAATACTATAAAAAGAAGTGTCTAGTATAAATATTAATATCTTTAAAAATAATCAATGATTGTAAGTATTTTATCTTATAGAGTTTTTTAAACCATTTTTTTTCTATTTTCATATAATAATTACAACTTCATCCATTAATATACTCCTTAATGCTCTTAGAAAAACCTCTTATCATGGCATTTATCAAATCTAGTCAATCATGTCGATATAATGAATCAAATTAGTTGCATGTTTATGTTAAGTTAAATCTGGTAAACTTGGGAGCGACCCGGTAGCCACTGGATGCGACCCGAGTGCGACCCGGGTGCGACCTGGGTCTAATTTTTTTTTAAAAAATATATAAAAAAATAAAAATCAATTTGGGAGCGATCCGAGAGTGATTGAGTGTGAACCGGGAGCGACCAAGATCTAAAAAAAATTAAAAATAAAAATCATTCCAAATAATTTATTTGATCAAATTTTAGTTTTTTTTATCTCCATTTATTCATATTAATGCACATTTCTCTATTAAATTTGTTAAAAACTGAATTTAACTAACAGATTTGACATAAATGTCAAAAAACTTGCTTTCAAATCAAATTTTAACTGATTCCAATGCATAAAATTGTACTTTTGGCTATATTTATAATAGTGGCCAAATTCATGATGTGTTTTATAAATTTGGCCATTTTAAATAATTAAGACTAAATTAATTATAGCATATATAAAAGACAAAACACAAATAAAAATAATAATGGTACAATAGACTACTCGAATCATAAATGTTATGATTGAATCAAATTTCATTTGCTACATTGAAATGGGAATTAGTATATTATTAGCTGTTGTCCAATTCATCAATCGATCATTTTCATAACTAATTATCATATTATCAATCAAATAAATCGACCACGCACTTAATAATTGACTCCCTTTTACAAATATCGTAACTTAAACCAATTAATTAAGAACAAATTATTTGAAACTATTTTATTTTCTATCTTTTCATTCATTCAGAAGCTGAAGATTAAGACTGAGATCTCAAATTAAATATTTAGATTTCACAATTACAAGAAACTCCGATGATTACAATAATAGTATAGTCAAAAAGTGTTGGTTAATTATTGATGTCACCAAAAGGGAAAAAAAAAAAGTAGTTTTCCGAAAATAATAATTCAGGATTAATTGAAGAGGTGTTCTTCTATGAATGCTTTGTCCTTTCATTTTCGGAAGATGCCTTGAGTCCAACTCAATTAATTCTTTGTCTCCATCGATGTATCTATTACATAATTAATTCATCGAATGCAACTATTATCAACTAATTAACCCATTTAAATTTTAGAGAATAGATTATTATTTTTTTAATCAACGCCCAATTCCTTAAAATCATGATTTACAAAAAATGAACCACTTTTTTCCAACTCCTAATTATGTACGTGTCTAAGCTTATTAGTAGTGCAGGAGTAGAGTAAATATGTATGGTGTGCGTGTTATTGTAAGAGAAATATGATTTATTCAAATATACACTAATACCATAATGTTGGGTGGAATTGCAAATTGATTAATATAGGATGTTGATAGTTATTATTGTCGATGCTTTTGTAAGAAAATAGAGCTTAAAGAAATTCTAGTAAAGTTGTAAACGTCGAGTACTGCAGAAAGAGTTTAATTGTATTGAATGAGGATAAATAGTGTTTGAAGTATAATGAGTAGCAATAGTTATATAATTTAGATTTGGTTGTTGCATGAGAATTCGATAATCATGCATTTAGATATTGAGGTTTTCTTTATTCTTCAAAGTTTATATCTTTTGTTATTTTTTATATCTTTGTAATTTTTATATACTGAATAATAAAGAAGTTTATTCTTGCGAAAAATCATATCATAGTATCAGCCTTCTAACGATCCTTCTCTCTCGCAACTCGTCTCTCTCGTCGAAAACCATGGCTCTTGATTCCGATATTCTGCCTCTCTCTAAACTAATTCATATGATCACCATTAAATTATTCTCCTCCAATTTTCTCTTATGGCGTTCGCATATCGTGCCTCTCCTCACATGTCAAGACTTAATGAAATACGTTGATGGCTCTCTTCTCCCGCCGCCCGTCACCCTTTCTCCTCCGAATGGTATTATATCTCCTAATCCGGTGTATGCTTCATGGCACCTGCAGGACCAGTACCTACTCAGTCTGCTTCTATCTACTCTATCTATAGAGGCCATGACCGAAGTTCTTTGTTGTTCGATGGCTCACGCAGTTTGGCTGGCTCTTGATGCCACATTCAGTTACAAGTCGAAAACACGAGAACTATGCCTCAAGGATGACTTGCAACTAATTAAGCACGGCTCTCGTTCCGTCTCTGAATATGAACAGGAATCCAAGCCACTTTGTGGTTAGTTAGCTGTAGTTGGGCACCCTGTCGACGACACCGACTAGGCCTATTGGTTTCTTTGCGGGCTCAGAACCTCATTCTCCTCGTTCTTTGTTGCTCAAATGGCCCTCACAGCTCTGCCATCCTTTCGTGATCTCCTCTCAAAAGCAGAGAGTTTTTCACTTTTTCAGGATTCCATGATGGGCTCCTCGACATCGCAGGTTGCATTCAATGGCCAACAACAATCTCCTGCACTTTCCAACAATGGTTGGAGCAATCCAGATCGTCGCAGTAATGTCTCACGCGATAATCCACAACACCACTGTGGTGGTAGTGGTCGTTCTTCTCAATGTTGCACACCACATTGTCAATTATGTCGCCAAGATGGACATTATGCGAGTTCCTGTCCAGATCGATATTCACAATCATCTAGTGCCAATCTCGCTGAAGCTTTTAATGTTGGTTGTTCTATCACTCCTGCAAATGCTTCGGATTGTTTTTTAGATATGAGTGTTTCTGCTCACATGACTGCTGATGCTGGAAATCTCGACACATCTCAGCCTTACTCGGGCTCTGATCATGTCGTAATTCATAACGGTTCTCACCTTGATATATCTCGTATTGGTCATTCTTGCATTTCAAATTCTATTAATTTATTGGATGTTTTGGTGGTTTCGTCACTCACTAAAAATTTACTCTTTGTTAGTAAGCTTACCTCTAACTATCTAGTTAACATATCATTTCTAATTGTTCCTTTGCTATTCAGAATCGACACACAAAGAATGTCCTCGCAAGCGGTCGTCGTAATGTTGGTCTCTACATTCTTGATCATATCCAACCTACCTTTATTTCTCAGTTGAAAAATGATATTTTACAAGCCTCTTTTGAGTTATGACATAATCGTTTAGGTCATGTTTCTTATGAATATATTTCATTGCTAAGTAAACAATGACATATTTTTGTTACTACCTTTTTACCCAAGCCTCAGATTGCTAAAAGTTCTTGTTTGCTATTCAATTTAAATGAAAAACGTTCATCAAATGTGTTGGATATCATTCACTATGATCTATAGGGACTTGCCCCTTTTACTTCTTCTACCCATTTTCACTGCTACGTTATATTTATTAATGATTTTAGTCGCTTTACATGACTATATCCATTGGCTAGAAAATCGAACTTTTTTGCCCATTTGTAGTCATTTACTTGAGAACAAGTTTTCTCGTTCTACCAAGACCTTCGAAAGCGATGGCAGCAGCTAATTTACAAATAGGATTGTCCACGATTTCCTTCATTCAAAGGGAATTCATCATTTGCGATCTTGCCACACTCCTTCGCATAATGGCCGCCTTGAATGTAAAGCATAGGCATATAACAGAGACTGGCTTTGCTTTGTTATATCACTCTCATCTTTCATTATCCATGTGGGTTGATGCTTTATGTACTGCCACCTATATTATAACTAGTTTGCCTTCGTCCATTCTCAACAGCTTGTCACCTTTGAAACGTTGTTTGGTTTCTCACTAAATTTTGCTAACTTCCATCCTTTTGGATGTTGGGTTTATCCCTGTCTACGTGATTATGCAGCTAACAAGTTCTCTCCTCGCATCATTCCCTGTATATTTATTGGTTTCTCATCTAATCATAAGGGATATCGCTGTCTTGATCATTCTACTTCACATATTTATACTACACGCCATGCTTATTTTGATGAACTGTCATTTCCTATGGTGAATTCCTCTCGTGCAGCTCCATTAGCTAAGCTCGATATTTTGACCTTCCTTGAGCCAATTGTGATGCATGTTCCTTATTTGAACTCGCATCCTATCATAAAACCTAGTGTTTCTTCGGTTGCTTCTCCACCATGCTCACTTCGTACTGATGATAATTATGAACTTGCGCCTCTCTCCATTGAATCGCCACAGCCTCATCCTCCTATTGAGCTGCCAGCTCCTGTGCCTCTCAGACATCATATGGTTACTCGTGCTCAAGAAGGTATTTTCAAGTCGCATCAAATGGCCTATTATTCATCTACCCATCTCCATCATGCTCTTCCTGCTTCCTCTTAGCCGAAGGGATATAAATCCGCTACTAAAAACTGTATTTAGCTCGCTGCTATGAATGCGGATATGGATGCTTTGTGAAAAAATGAGACTTGGATCTTGTTCCACGACCTTTTAACTCGAATGTTGTTGGTTCCAAATGGGTTTTCGGTACTAAGTTTCACTCTGACGGCAATATTGAGCGTCACAAGGCGCGTCTTGTTGCTCAAGGTTCCTCGCAGATTCTTGGTCTCGATTTTTCGCACACTTTTAGTCTTATTGAAAGCTGCTACAATTCGAATCGTTCTTTCTAAATAGCATTCTTTTGTTGCCTGTTTACATGGATCAACCCCCTGGATTTATCGACCCTTGGTTTCTGAATCATGTGTGTCGTCTTAAAAAGATGCTCTATGGTCTCAAGCAAGCTCCACAAGCTTGGTTCCAATGCTCAGTTCTTTCCATCTATCCTCCGGTTTCACTTGCAGCAAGGTCGACACATCCTTATTCATTTATTCTTGAAGGGATATTCTTCTCTATCTACTCGTCTATGTTGACGATATCATTCTCACTGGAAATAGCTCGTATCTTGATCTTCATTACTCACATGCACTTTGAATTTGCGATTAATGATATGGGTCGTCGGAGTTATTTCTTGGGCTTGGAAGTGACTTACACTGCTGATGGTTTATTCTTTTATCAAGCTAAGTATGATCAAGATAATCTTGCTCGCCCTACTTACTGAATGCTCGCCCTGTTGCCACACCATTACCGGTCGGTCATGTTTTTACTCAGTCCGGTGATGCCTTTGAGGATATCACACATTATCGCTCGATAGTAGGTGATTTTCAGTATCTTACTATCACTCGTCCTGACATTTCCTTTGCCGTAAATCTCGCCAGTCAATATCTCAAGGCTCTTACTGTTAAACATTTTCAAGTTGTTAAACGTGTGTTGCATTATGTGAAAGGCACTCTTTCGCATGGTCTTTCTTTTTCTCGCCAATCTGCATGCGACTTGTTAGCATAATCTGATGCAGATTGGGCATGTTGTCTAGATACTCGTAGATCTACCTATGGATACACTATCTTCTTGGCTAGAAATTTGGTTTCTTGGAGGGCCAAGAAACAACCTATTGTCGCTCACTCTAGCTGCAAATCAGAATATCATGTCATGGTGAATACTGCTACAGAAGTAGTTTGAATCACATCTCTACTTCGGGTGTTTCGAGTTCCTCTTCCTCGCACGCCGCTTATGTTCTGTGACAACAATAGCTCGATTTCTTGACTCAAAAATCCATTGCTCACAAGCGTGCCATGCTCATTGATATTGATATCACTTTGTGTGCGAACTAGTACAGGATGGAAAGCTTGTTACTGAGTTTATTCCTACGGAGCTATAGTTTGCAGATGTCTTTACCAAGGCATTGCAACGGCCTTTGTTTGATTTTTTTCGAAAGAAGTTTCACGTATCCTCCGTTCCGATGTCTCGCTTGAGGGGGATGATACAATATAGATTTTGTTGTTGCATGAGAATCTAATAACCATGCATTAAGATATCTAGGGTTTTGTTTATTCTTCCTAGTTCATATCTTTTGTTATTTTTTATATATTTGTAATCTTTATATATTGAATAATAAAGAAATTCATTTTTGTGGAAAACCATATCAAATAGTTTAGTATGCGAGAGAACAAAAAAAATCGAAACTTACTTATACTAAGTTACAGAGATCGTATTTTCATTATGAGGTTATGGTCTGTGTATTAAAGGTCACTTCCCATTAAAGCATTTCAAATTATACCGAACTCTTACTTTTTGAAGAGTTCGAAGAGCCAATATCTGGGAAAACTCGAACTCCACCTGTGGAAAATAATGAATTAACACAATTAATCGATAATTCGACTTACCGGGCTTCCAGAAGAAATCCCGCTAAGCATAAGGGTTATTGTTAGGGGCCGATAATGAAACAGCCCAATTACGGATCCAAAAACACAGCCCATGAAATGTTTTGCAGGAAATAAAGAGAAAGACAACCCAAGTAGAGCGGTTCGACAGCCCAAGTAGAGCAGTTCGAAGAGAAAGATAGCCTTAGAGCCGTTCAAAGAGAAAACCAATCCAATTAAAGTAGTTCGAATAGAAAGAGGGTACGAAGACAGTTCGACCAAGTAAAGTCCGAATTCAGCATTTCGAAGGCAGTTCGATCAAGTCAAGTATAATCTGAGATGAAAGAATAAAGATATTAGATAGAATTTGCGAACTGCCTAACGGTCATGAAGAGCTATTTAGTGATAGGGAGTAATGATCAAAATCTCTGGGAAAATGATTAGAAACGCACGCAGAATATCCGGGTTTTATTAATTATCACCTGGCGGAAATCTAGGAAATGCTAGAAGTTCGAATATGTCTATAAATACACATCGTACGCTAATTTTTTGGGCATCTAAGCTCATGTATGTGACAGTGACACTCTTATAATTTTTCAATAAAAAATTAATACAATTCTCCCACGAAATGGTCATCAAACAAGTTCTGTTAACAACGCAAGCAAAGTGCAATTTTGATTCCCGATTCGATTTGATTCAAGAGCTTATTTTCTCTTCCGATTTAATTCATTATTTTTTTATTTTCATCGATATTTGTGTACTAAGTTCCTGGAGCCTAATTGTTCACCGAAAAACCACCCTTAACAATTAAAAAAAAAGTATTATATATATTTTTTCCTTTCAAGAATTTGTATTCGATCAAGGATCTTTTTCATTAAATAGATATTTAATATTATATTCATTTATGCAATTGAATAAAATAATTGATCTAAGGTGATGCTGCTAACATTAAATCACAAGAACATTAGATAAAAATTATTGTACATTTAAGATCCAAATTAATTATATATTCTCTCACATTGCCGAATACTCACCATGAACCCAATGATGCTGTTATAAAATTAAACTACTGTGAATGTGAAGTTATTTTTTAATATGTAGTGGCATTTAATTGGTATGAAAATTGAGATTATATTAAAAATATATTAGACAGTTAACAAATAATTATGCGTGTTAAGTGTCAATCAGAGATATCCTAAAATTTCTAGTAAATATCCTAATTTAATAATGTTCACATATAGTATTGGGAATTTAGGTTCAAAATTTCCTCACTGTTTTATATTTTGATGTATCAAACATATATTAAAACTACCCTTAGGAAGTATCTCTTAATTAGCTTAGTTGGTACAAACTTGTAATATCTATTTAGGATGTTTATCGAATTGTAAAGAAACTGATCAATACAAATTGGGCTTAAGATCGATGCCACCAGTTTAGTTATCGTGAAAAAAAAAGAAGAAATTAAGACTCAGGCATTGAACTGACAGGGCCAACAAGTGCGAAGAAAAATTTGGTGCCCCTACTTAAATTAAATAGTTATAAAAATTACTAATAAATTAAAATAAAATGCATTTTAAAATTATCTATCCTATTTAAAATTGCAAAATTCATGCAAAAATCTCTTTTATATATATATATATATATATATATATAAATAAAAAAACTCGAGTTCTTACGTCTTCACAACCATATTATGAATTGCACTTATTTTTAAATAAATCTGAAATAAAATAAATAATATTATATAAACTAAATGTATAGTCATCATTTAAAAGTAATTCTCATGGCATTTTTTGAAGCAAATTTTTTGAAATTTTTTAATCATCTCTTTTCTTTTTTCTATAAAAAGATAAATGTTTACAAGCTCAGGAAGAACGATTAACATAATATTAATATGATTAATACAAAATAAATAAAATCAAACAAATTAAGATCTATAGCCACTCTCCAAAATTTTAAAAACAAAAAAAAAATTAAAACAAGGTCCTAGGAAATCACGTAAATGCAGCAAAAAAATCTTAAAGAATTTTTAAAAATTATATAACATTATGATCACAAAATAATTCATATAATAGAAAATATTTATAAGAAAAAATGGACTACATTATCAACTTGTTGTAGTTACTATATACTAAACTTCGTTTGTATGATATTGAAAAATGAAAAAGAGATAAGAGAACTAAGAAGCAAAGAAAAAGTGAAAAAAGAATAGTCGCACGTTTTGATTGCCGTATTATATTATGAATAACATAAATCATAATAGATCAATTGATATCTAGCATAACTTTAATATATTATATTTGATATCTTAAAAAATCTTAATATTTTATTTTAAATATATTTTGAGCTAAACATCTTTAATAGGAAAAATATATATTTGTTAATATTTAATTAAGTTAAATATTATATTTTTATTTTATTTTTTTAAATGGTACCCTACAAAGGTAAATTAAAAATAAATACAACTCCTACTATATATATTTTTTTAAAATGGTGTCCCTTAGTTCGGAGGCTCCGGTGCGGTGCACCTCTCGCACGGCCTCAGGGCCGCCACTTTGAACTGATAACTACTTCAGCCTAAAGCTTACCACTCAGATAAACTGGTAGCTATCACTAAGTTAGATCATCACCAGTTTATCAAGTCTAGTTTCATCTCACGAGTAGAGACAGAGAAGACAAGCCAGATGAATCGCGAAGAGTCAAACTTAAGGAATAGAAGATTCCTTAAAGTCTGAAATTCAAATATCAAGTTTAAGATTCCTCAGACTGGCGAGCCGTTCTAACACATAGCAGGATGTCGAGACGGAGTAGGCGCGGCAGAGCAGGAAAAAGAAACTTGTCTCCATCAGATTAGAGACCCAACGGATAGTTCAAAATTCGAATTATCTCTAAACGGCTACTTCTTTACAAATTTTAGAAGTAACGAAGGTATCAAGCGCATACAGACAGATGCAAAACAAACTCCATACAAACTGTAACCGCTATTTTCTGATTCGCTCGTTTTCAAAGGTCAATCATCCTTACTCCAACAAATCTCCGAAAAGAGACTCCAAGAGTTCAATACCCCTGTTCGAGGCTATTTGTAATAGCTTACCGTGTTCCAATCTATGGACATGAGACTCACAGTTTCTCAACTTGAGTTTTGTTTTGGTGCTCTTTCTCTCCAAGAAATACCACAGTTGTTGCAGCTATCTCCAAGCTATAACTATCACGGTTTTTTTTCCCACACTTCCGATCTGAGTGCCAAAGGAGGACGAGACCCTAGGCGAGTGAGCAAGACTGGTGGACAAAAACATTTACCAGCTTGCGATAGATCGTGGGGAGAGATTGTAATCCTGAGGCTAGTATATTTCGGACTACAGCCTGAAGAAAGGATGTAGGAAAGTTGTTTGAACCTCTATAAATTCTTGTTTCCTTTACTGCTTTATTTATTTATGCAAGAATTTAAAACATCATCTCGTGTTGGAATACATATGAACTTGACATTAATCAGGCTCGCAAACTAATAAACTTTTCATAGAACCAAATTGATTGAAAACCACCAGTTTGTATTTGCAAGAACTCGTTCTTAATCTTCCGCTGCACATATTAGACTATCTTTGATTTCGGGACTAACATATAGTTATAAGTTGAGAAATTGGATCAACAAATCATATGCTTTATTTATATTTTCATACTTTTATTTCATAAAACTATTAAAATGTCTTTTTATTAATATTGTGATTCAAGAATTAGAATTGTACTCGTTTGAAGGGATGCAATAGTTCACTCGTATGAAACTTCTACATTTCCTACATAAGTTTCTTATGCATTAAAAATTAAATCTGAAAAATAGAAACACTATATAAATTAATATACTCGAAACTTTTTTTTTTTTTTTGGAACATGCAGTTTATTTCAATTTCGCTAAACAATATATTATTTACGTCTTTTCAAATTCTATCTATATATAAAACATCAAATCCGTTGATTTGCATGAAATTAGTATCCATTCTTTTATCAAATTCGCAAACAATCCAATTTTTTTTTTGTGGTTCATGGTCTCAACAACAACTTTATCTTTTTAAAAATAAAAAAATAAAATGCTTAACTTTAAAGTATATATCCCACTCGAATGTTCGTATTGAAATTTGAATTTATAATATATTAAACATTAATAATGTACTTTAATTAAATCACTTACCCTCCTGATTAGAGATACTTTTCTCTTAATATTCACAATAATTATTATACAATAAACTCATTTTATAAAGGAGTGTGGAGATCACATTTATCGAAAGGGACCTACTTTATAATTTTCTCAACATAAGCAACATAATCTTTATTTTTATTTCTTGAATAAATGGATATTTGAGTCAGAGTGTTGGTTGACTAAATAGCTGCCAAAAGAGTCCAAATTGGCATCAACAATATCAAATATATATATTTTTTGGGATTAATTTAATTGATTTCGTAATTGACTTCATTAATAAATTCAGATTAAGTTTTGGATAAGTTGAATGGAAAGAAATGAATCATTACACTAATGTGATGCATTGAATCTATAATTTAAATTAATCAACTATACATGCACGCCATGATTCCAATTTACGTTTTCAAAGGGAAAAGGCCATTAAAACTACCTCCAAGTTGTCATCGAATTGTATGTGCATATATCGATTAATTTTTTTTTCTTCTAATACTGGTATTTTTTAACAAAAAATTACCTAGATTATAATATTTTCATTACAGTGGGATGATATAATAGTACAACTTTTATTTCATGATTTACTATTAAGATTCCAGTTGAACAATAAAAAATATTATTTCAAAATAGGGTTTTGTACGAGTGATATTTTTTGTAAAAAAAAATGGTGAGTAGCAAAGGATGGGAGTGGGATGGCACTAATAATTCAAATCAAGGGGCAAACTGCAAAAGGTCACAAATTTGCAGGGATAAAAAAGGAATAAAGTGGCACGTTGTAAAACTCGCAAGAACGCCACGTGGAAACGATCCATTGGCTGAGAGTATTAATTAAGGCCGCGCGTGAGACATTTGCTCGGTTTCAGTCACCTTAAAAGCATATAGCCATATACCTCCTCATAAAAAGCTAACAATTGCATAATTATATAATTGCCCCAGTTTCTCCTTTTTATTAAAAGATGAAATTCTTTATTTATTTAATTATTTCAGTTGAAGCTACGAAAGTGGATCTCTATGACTATTTACTCATAATGTTTTCTTTTCTTTCTTTATTTTATTTTATTTTTGAAGTTAGAGGAGTTGACACTTGAGCTTTGCAGTGATTTTTTTAATATGTTTATACTTTTGAAATTCTTTAGTTAAAAAAAAAAAAAAAAAGAACTGAGTTCAAGGGTGTATGGTTTTCTATAAAATAAGTAATTGGTATTTATTTGAATAAATATATTTTCAATTTCTAAACTAGTGATGTTCTCTGATAACTTACTGTTTCATAATTCATAATTATATAAGAAAATGTCAAATGAGAAAAAAAGGCTTAAATTACAAATTAGAACAAAGATTGTAAATAACAAGCTTGGGATATTTTGGTTATTTTAGGGTGTGCATGAACAAAGCCTAGCTGAGAATGTAAGAATGATAGTGATATCTTAAGGAGTCATGATGGTAAATTATTTCTTCAAGATTTTACATTACGTAACGATCTAAAATCGAAATCTCATGCAAAAAGTTTTATTTATTTATATTTTTACTTAAAAATATTTTGTGGATTATTCTTTTAAGGGATTCATGGGAAACAACAAAGTGTGGCATTTTCATGTCCTTTTGACCATGAAAGAAAGTGAAACAAAGCTTTTTTCAGAATGTAATAATCATATGTGATTAAGCATATAATTAACGTATCTGCCATTTATATATATATATATATATATATATATATATATATATAAGGGATCATGTAAAAAAAAATCTTCGTGTAGGAAAAAATAATGAATTTTATTCATTAGATCTAAATAAATCAATGGTTAATATACAATCAAGCAACAACTAAAACACAATCGAGCAGTTGCTCGATTATATTTTAGTTGTTGCTTGATTAATATGATGCTTGATTGTGTTACAGTTGCTGCTTGATTGTATATCAACCATTGATTTACTGAGATTTAATGGATCAAATTCATATGGATTTTTCTCACTTGATTCGTCTATATATATATATATATATATATAAGGAGCAGATCCAGTGAGAAAATTCTTAACGTGAGAAAATGAGAAAGATGTTTGATTGTGTTTATGACGTTGCTTGATTGTGTTCTGGTCGTTGTTTGATTACAATGTTGCTTGATTATGTTTAAGTTGTTGCTTGATGTGCTTTAGTCATTACTTGTTTGCATATCAGCCATTGATTTTTTTAGATCTGATGGACATGATACATTCTTTTTTCTTATATATATATAAGATTCATTCATATCCTCTCTCTCTATATATATATAGAGAAGAGATTCATTCTTTTTTCTTATATTAATCCACTCAAGTGCTAAAATTAAAGTTTGTGCTAAATAGGAATGAATCTCAGCTATTTGATTGATTGCATTAATGGTTGAGATTAAAGCACAAAGATTAAAAAATTAAGCATAATTTTCGTTCGTGCTTAATTGCTTTATATATTGTGCTTAATTCGATTAAGCAAGATTTATAAAGCAAAAAAACATAAAAATCTGGGAAAATGTTTTAATCTCAACCATTGATGCAATCAATCCAATGGCTGAGATTCATTCCTATTTAACACAAACTTTAATTTTAGCACTTGAGTGGATTTATATATATATATATATATATATATATAGGGAGCGGATCCAGTGAGAAAACTCTTAACGTGAAAAAGTGAGAAAGATGCTTGATTGCATTCACGACATTGCTTGATTGTATTCAGATTGTTGCTTGATTGTGCTTTAGTTGTTGCTTGATTATTTTGTTGTTTGATTGTGTTTTAGTTGTTGCTTGATTCAATATCAACCATTGATTTTTTTAGATCTGATGGACATGATTCATTCTTTTTTCTCACAGAGGGATTTTTTTTTACATGATCCCTCCTCTATATATATATATATGTATATATATGGAGTCCATCTCATACTAAAAGTTAGTTTGTATTAAATAAAAATAAATCTAAACTATTCATCTAAAATAATCAATGGTTGAGATTAAAATATTTTTCCAGATTTTATACTTTTTGCTTTATAAATCATGCTTAATCAACTTAAGCATGATTTATTAAGCAATTAAGCACGAACGAAAATTATGCTTGATTTTTTAATCTTTACCATTAATGCTATCAATTCAATGAATGATATTCATTCATATTTAACACACATTTTAATTTTAGCATTTATTATAACTCTCTCTATATATATAGATAAATTGATAAATTATATATATATACGTGTGAGAGAAGGTTTATTTATTTGAGTATATATGTGCAAGTGCGTGTGGTGGTTCGTCACACATGAAATTGATGGAAATTGGAAGAGTTGATGGAGCAAGGGGACCATTCCTATTATTTGAAGGACTAGAAAAAGGAAGATCCAATAATTTTTGGAATATAAATATAATGAAGTAACCCTAAACCTTCCACCTGGTGTAAAGTAGGTGGATTGATTAATCCAGAGATGTTGGACTATAAATGCCATTACAATTTACCCTTTTAAAAAAAAAAAAATGAAATTTATTAATTTAAATTATATCATAGATGTAGCTATTGTATCTCGAATCCATATTATAGATATTTCGGACCTCCTTATTAATGCTACAATCAGTGACGGCCCTAAGGTCGTGCGAGAAGTACGCCGCTCCGGGGCTCCAAATTAAGGGACATCATTTGTGTTTTAAATTATAAAGTAGTACTATTAGTAATAATTTATCATAGTAAAGGGTACCATTTAAAAAATGTAAGATAAAAAAACTTCATTTTTAACTTAACTAAAAGGATTAACAAAAAAATGAATTTTACATTTAGCCTAATAAAATTGTTTAACTCAAAAAATATTAAAAATAAAATATTAAGATTTATTAAGATATCAAAAAATATATTAAGGTTATTCAAGTCTCAAGATATCAATAACGATATTAAACCTTATATATTCATAATGTAACACAACAACCAAAACTTTGGTTTCTGCTCTAGAATACAAAGTAATTGTTCTTTCTGCATTTTTATATTGCTTTCCCTAGCTCTCTCTCCTCTCTCTCTCTCTCACTTTTTTAAATTCTCGATATTATACAAACGAATTTTAGTAAATAACAACTAATAGGAAGTTGATAAGACTTTCCTTCATTTTTTCTTAAATAAATACTATTTATGACGTGTGAATTATTTTGTGATCATAATTTTATGCAATTTTTTTTTTAAATTCTATCAAATTTTCTTGCTACATATATGTGATTTCCAAGGCCTTTACTTTAACTTTATTTGTTTATTTTTTAAAAGTTTTTTCAGAGTAATTTTAAATTTTAATTTATTTAATTTTATTTATTTTACATTAATTATTTTAATATTATGTTAATTATTGTTGTTGAGTTAGTAAACATTTATTTGTTCTAAAAAAAGAAAAACAAAGAAAAGAGATGATTATAGAAATCTCAAAAAAGTTTGCTTCAAAAAATGCTAGGAGAATTATTTTTAAGTAATGATGATTATGCATTTAATTTATATATTATTATTCTTTTAAATTTTGTTCCAGGTTTATTTAAAAATGAAGTTAAATCATAAGATGGTTTTATAAACGATTTTTGAATAAATTTTGTAATTTCAAATAGGATTAGATGATTTTAAAATGAATTTTAAATTATATTTTATTAATAATATTTATAACTATTTAATTTAAATAGGGACACCAAATTTTTCTTTGCACCGGACCTCAAAATTTACAGTGTTGGCCCTGACTACAATTAATAAACGAAATTATTTGATTAATAAGTAAGAAACAACAGCATATTAAAAAAACAAGTAAAACAAATACTTAACAAGGAGTTTTCTAGCGGTGGTGAACATAGAGAAGGAGGAGCATAGGCCGCGCAGGAACCAGTGAGACTTGTTGGAGGCATCGATGGAGCGACCGATAGCAGAAAGCTGATTGCAAACACTCTTTAACCGTCGACCGTAATCTGCGACGGGAAGGTCGCCCTGCTTCATGGAGGAGGAGGTCGTCTTTGAGACTAAGTTCCCGAGCTTTGGAGTGATGACTGTAGGATCGAGAGAGAGCATCCCATACTTCACGGGAAGTAGAACAGCCGATGATCATCGCCATAGACTCCTCAGTCAATGTTGAGACAAGGAACAACTTGATGAGTTGGTCGCGGGAATACCACGTCGTGTATTCAGGATTGACGCCGGTGGCGGAGGGAAGAGTGCGCGGTGGAGGCTGAACGGAGCCGTCGACGTATGGCATAAAGTTCTGCGTGATGTGTAAGGGCTCGATTTGAGCGTGCCACAACATATAATTTGAGGATGTGAGTTCAATGATCATCATATGTATTATGGTAGACAAAGGAAGGGTAGACAAATCAGCGGTGGTGGCAGGCGACGGGCGTAGCCATGAACGCCGGTGCGGAAGGTGGAGGAAAGAACAATATTTAGGGTTTTGCCAAGATTTTGGCTGATACTATGTGGAGAAATATATCTTATATTTCACTCAAGGAAAATAATGTACAATACATGTATTTATAATAGAAAAACTAAATCTAATCTATTTAAATCTAGAGAGATGAAAAATAAACTTAAATCTAATTGTACAAGATATGATATATATTCAAGACGTTAAATGGTCATATTTGGATATCTATTAATACATTATTAAAAAAGTTAGTATATTATTTTCTACACTTATTTATTAGTTACAGATTACTACATTTTAGTGTTTGTGTTGATATTAGTTTATATGATTCAAGAACTATTATTGTGTTAACCATAAGATTCATAATTCTATTATCGTATTATAAATTCCAAATCATTATTGCATCCGTACACTGTAGTGAGATTTCATCGGAATATTATCATATTTATTGGAGTAATAATTTGTTAAATAAACATTCAATTTTACCCAAAATCTCCTTAAATAATATACTCTAAAGTTTTATAATATCAATATAGTTATTAGACTTTCAACTTGTATGATCGCTTGTTTTCTATAATAAATTTAATTTATTTTCTTGAAATATAAATTTAAATCTCTTTCTAAATATCTTCAATGTAACTCTAATCATAATTTAGTTGCACCATTCTAATTCAAAATATTTATGTATAAGGTGTTGTACAACGAAAAATAGTAAAATCATTACAAGTCATAAGAAAGAAAATAATATCGTTGAAAAACAAGAAAATAGTTATTTATGTATAACTGATTGTTGACTTCAATTATTATATTGAAATCTCATTTACTTAATATATATTCACATCTGTTTATTTTTTTATTTTTTTTATTTTAATTCTGGTAGCTAATAGCAAAACTAAAATAAACTTACAATATTGTCAATTGTTTATAAATAAGATAAGATATCAAATTAAATTAAACAAATAATAACCGTGAACGGCAGTCTTATTTAGAAATTTATGGTAAATTCTCATATGAGATAGTCTCATCATTTTTATTGTGAGACGAATTTAATAAAATAATGTGTTTTTTTTATTGTAAATGATGTTTCACCATTTTTATTGTGAAACAAATTTAATGAAATTGTGTGTTTCTTTATTGCAAAAGATGTATTTCTTTGTTGCAAATAATGTAATTTTTAAAAATAAAATGATATATTTAACTTATTGAAATGATAAATTAAGATTGGTCTTACAATAAAAAAATATTAAGATAGTCTCTCAGGAGACCAACTCGAAATTTATTGTTTAATTAATAAGTATAAATCTATCCATTTATTTAAAATCGATTAATTTCAAATAAACCACTTAATATTTCTTTGCGTTGATGTAAAAAAAAAAAAAAGGATTTATTTCCTGCTGGCGTGGGGTTGGTTGAGCTCGTAACAGATGAGCTGGATCCAACCCCACGGAATTACCCTATAGCCAAACGAACAAGGGGGCAAGGGAAAAAAGATAAATATTTAATCCCAATAAATAAGCAAGAGGGAAGAAAAAGAATTTTAATAAGAGCACACAAGCACAACTCTAAATACCTTCAAGATCATATAAATGCGCGCACAAGCATATTAATCTGGAAATTCTCTTCAACTTTTGAGTTCTTGCTTAAGTCTTGAATTTGAGTTTCAAGATGGTAATTAATACCCAAATCTCCTACTTGATTATGATTGGTTTTTGCGGTGCCTGCACATAAATTCTGCTGCAGATAAGTTGGTTTTTTTCCAAGTATTTTCCATCTGGGATTTCTGTTTGCATGCATATATTGTGTTATCTTGGTGAGATTTGAGTGAAAAAATGGATCTTGGAGTGAAATCACTGGCTTTTACAAGTTCTACTTCTTCTTGGAAGTCCGGCGATGTAGTTGCCGGCCAGTTTCCGGCCGGTTTGAAAGTTCTTGTTGTTGATGATGACCCCACTTGTTTGAGGATCTTGGAGAAGATGCTGAAAAATTGTCTGTATGAAGGTAATATGCCTACCCATACTGTGTTTACTGTGTAATTAATGGGTAAAGTTCGTGTATGTGTGTGTTTCGAGGGAATTCGTCGCTATGCATCGATTTCAGATCTTGTATCAGACCTTGAGATTATTTTTTTTTGCATTGTTGGATTGTGATTGCATGATAGACAGATAGAGGGTTGCTTAATCTTGTGGTATGAGTCATATGGTTTATGATTTCAGTTTTATGTATAAATATATGAAATTGGAGGAACAAACAACTGACTTCAGATCCTGATGCTTCTGTTAGGCTTTTTTTGTTTTATGTTCAATCTTGATTCTAAGATATGCCATCTCTGAGTGTTTTTGTGGGGGTTCTCACTCTTGACAAGTTTTGGGGAAATTTTCAGTCACGACGTGCAATCGAGCAGAGGTTGCGCTGAACTTTCTGAGAGATAACAAAAATGGCTGTGACATTGTTATAAGCGATGTGCATATGCCTGATATGGATGGTTTCAAGCTTCTCGAGCACGTTGGACTCGAGATGGACCTGCCTGTGATCAGTGAGTGTTCTTCACATTCATCTATTTCATGACTTTTAAATGGTGATATAATGAGTTAACAAGTGTGGTTGTACTGCTTCTTAGTGATGTCGGCGGATGACAGCAAACATGTAGTGATGAAGGGTGTTACACATGGTGCTTGTGACTACCTTATTAAGCCGGTTCGCATTGAGGCTTTGAAGAACATATGGCAGCATGTGGTTCGGAAAAAGAAGCAGGAGTGGAAGGAAAAGGATCCGGAACATTCAGGGAGTGTGGAAGAGGGGGAACTGCTCCAAAAGCCTCTTGAAGATGTTGATTGTTCCTCTTCAGTTAATGAAGGAAATTGGAGAAGCTCGAAGAAAAGGAAGGACGAGGATGATGAAGCAGAAGACCGTGATGATACGTCTACATTGAAGAAACCACGGGTTGTTTGGTCAGTAGAGCTTCATCAGCAATTCGTAACTGCTGTTAATCAGCTTGGAATAGACAGTATGAATCTCTTTCCCTTTTTTTTTTTTTTTTTTGGTATTGGTTTCGAAACTAAAGCAACATTGTCTGCTATTGATTGAGAAAAGTTTGCCAAGAAATTGTCTTCCATATCAAGTTTTTAAGTAGGTTATTCGAATCAAGATAACTTTAAACTACTAAAGATTGTCTGAAACTAGATAACTATGCCTTATCTTTGTTAGTAGGAAGATTTATTTTTTTTAAAAAAAACTAGAACTACACTATTTCTTAATTATTGATTTTCAAACTCTTTACGAAATTGCAGAGGCTGTTCCGAAGAAAATCTTGGAATTAATGAATGTTCCTGGTCTTACGAGAGAGAATGTTGCAAGCCATCTTCAGGTTGGACAGCTTTAAATTCTTGAGATTCGAGAACTTGGCTTGTTTTGTCATCTTTTACCATGGCATGTAGTAACTTGTAAGCATGTATGATCCACTTCCTTTGGAATGCAGCTTAAAATTGCCATTTTCTTTTTCAGAAGTATCGCCTCTATCTCAGAAGGCTTAGTGGCGTATCACAGCACCAGAATGGTCTTGGTAACTCATTTATGGGATCCTCAGATGTGCCATTTGGCCCAATGTCTGCTCTCAATGGTGTCGATCTTCAAGCTCTTGCTGCTTCTGGTCAACTACCACCCCAAAGTCTTGCTTCCATCCAGGCAGTTGCGCTTGGTCGGGCCACTACAAAGTCTGCCGTGCCTTTACCTCTTGTTGAGCAAAGAAATGTTTTTAACTTTGAAAATCCGAAGTTAAGGTTCGTGGAAGGGCAGCAACAGCAAAACGATAACAGTAAGCAAGTGAACTTGCTTCATGGAATTCCCACGAATATGGACTCAAAGCAGCTCGCCAGTTTGCACCAGTCGCCGCTTGGTAATATGAATATGCATGGTCACTCCCAGACCAGCCAGGGCAATTCATTGCTTATGCAGATGGTTCAACCGCAGTCGAGGCCTCAGATTTCAAATATTTCATCTTCTGTAGGTCAGCCCGTCTTATCACAGGCTATTCCAAGTGCTGTCTTGGGCAGGAATGGGATCGAAAACAAACAATATACTTGTATATCCCAGCCATCTACTTCAGCAGAATTCTCAAGTCAGAGCACAGAGTTTTCTGGAAATACTTTTCAACTCGCAAGTAATTCTGGAGTACCGAGCAAAGGGTCAAGAGGCTTTGTTCCTAATTACGACGTTGTCAGCAATCTAAATCAGAATAGGAATCAGGATTGGCGTTTGCACAATGTTGGATCAACCTTTGTGCCACCACCACATATCCAAGGAGGCTTGGATATTGCACCATCTGCTCTGATGCAGCAACAGTTTTCTTCTAGCCGGAAGAGTGGACATAGCAGCATCCCATCTTCTTCTAATAAGGCATTTGCAGAGGGATTCGGGAACATACCAAACGTCGGTCAGCAGCTGAACTTTCCTGCTTCTGACAAACCATCAAGAAATAAGCCTGAAAGACAACCAGAAATGGGCTTCCAGAACGGCCTCTTTTCCGGGTGTTTTGGCCAGGACGACCTCATGAGCGCAATCCTGAAGCAGGTCAGCTTCCCTACCTCTGACCTTGATCAAGTAAATCATTATTCACTCAAATTTTCTTCACTGCAGCAGCAAGAGGGCATGGGGGCCGTTGAAAGCGAGTTGGGATTCGATGGTTACCACTTGGACAATCTGCCCGTGTAAGCATAGAGTGAGTGAGTTTGTAAATAGCTAAAATCAATCTGGATTTTCTTGTTTCTTGAACTATGCCTGCAGTAGTAGTAGTAGGAGTAGGTGTTGGTGCTTGGTTTTGCTTTATTATTACAATATTGTGAATAGTTGTGAGGCTGCTTTTCTTCATAGCCCGAGAGATGGAGAAGACAACACTGGAACAAGTAGATCATGGTGGATTTGAACGACGCAGGATTATTGCATGATACGCGAAGCGTGGTGTGCAAAATTTTGAATGGTTTTAGGTAGTGTTGTGGATATTGGGTGGGTGGGTGGTGGTCTACTTTTTAGGTGTGGGGATATTTGGATTTGTCTATTTAAATAAGATTATTATGAACTGTCGTAGTATACAGATTCTTTCACTTTATTTTTCCAAACAATGAAATATTTTTATTCTTATATCAAAACTGCTGTATTTTTCGTATCAAATATTTTTTTTTATATAAAAATAAGTTGTGTCGGTATCTTCTTTAGAAATAACAATGTTAAAAAACTTTTTAATGAATCAAACACAACTTTGCTCAACCATTGGATGAATCATGCATGGTTATTCAATGTCTATCAAACTTGAAACCGTTCAAGATTTGAAGTAATTAAACTCTCAACCATTAAAGACTACTCTGGGTGAAGTCTTTTAATCTATCCTCAACTTTGAAACTTTATCAAATTTTATCCCATATTTTCAAATTTATGAAATTCTATCCTATAATATACTACCTCCGTCTCACGAAATTAGTCTCATTTGCCTTTTTGGTCCGTCCTATCTATTAGTCCCATTTCATAAAATGGTAAACTTTTTTACACTCATCAATAAAATATTAATTTCACTACACTCACTAACATTGGTTATCGTGCCAAAAACAAATGAGACTAATTACATGAAACGGAGGGAGTATTTTATTATGCATTATCATTCCAACTCACTTTAACAACATTGCACTGTCAATTGCTACATCAACTATCCACGTCATCCCTAATAGCTGATGTGGATAGCTGATATGACAATAATTTTTATTTTCTAACTTTTAATTTTGTAAAACTCTGAATGTTTTTAATTTTAAATTTGAAAATAATTATAATTTGATGAGATACGTTTTTAAAGTTTAACACATTAATTAAATTTCTTATTTTAATAACAATAATACTTATTAACACAAAATTAAAGTTTAACACATTAATTAAATTTCTTATTTTAATAACAATAATACTTATTAACACAAAATTACATAATAAAATATAGTAATGTATAATAGAATTCCATAATTATAGAATAAATTTCACAAAGTCCCAAAATTTAGGATAAATAAGCGTAACTACCCTTTATTTATCGATGTGAGACTACAACTTACAGAATTTAATATTTGTGTCTTGTATTTTCCACTCCAGTAAAATGAACTACTTCACCATAAGTATCAATGGTCGATGATTTTTTTTAAAAAATTGAGTTCTCCATAAACTTTGCTCGACCTGAATGTACACCAAAAAGTATGTGAAAACTAAGAAAAGTGTGTATGTTACAATGCGAATGTTGACGTTCTACACGAGTTTTAGGTACAAAAAACCTCAGTTGGAGAATTCCTCAACGAAGAGGAACAATGATTTGATCTTAACAACCAAAAAAAAAAAAAATGAACGAATAATCAGACATGTCCGAAGGTTATTGCTGCAAGAAGACGAAGACGATGAGCAGCAAAGCAAAAGATAAGAAGACCGACGAGCCAAATCTACGGGCGTTGCTCGTCGGAAGCACTTTAGGTAGCGAGCACTCCTCCCCATTGAAGTAGACCTTTGATGGAAAGCCATCTCCTGCAGGGATACTGATTCCGGGGGTGAGCTTCTTCGTGAAGGAGATGACCGACTGCTGCTTTCCGGGCACCCGGGGATCCCTCTGTGGATTGGCTCCATCGGTCTCTGCAACCAGATAGTTCAACCCCGGAAGCCCCTGCATGAATATAGTATTGTTCACACCATCCAGTGTGGTTCCATTGAAGGAGTAAACTGCTTCAAATCCAGCAGCTCCTTTGTCCAATTCTATGGCAGTGAACCAATCAACGAAGGCAAACTCGTCCCAGTTGAAGATTGTGATTCTTGCGGACCATCCGCCTCTGTAATCGGTGAAAAGATGCCAGTTGAGGCTAACACCACAGTTATCACCACAGGGCAGAGGGTTTGGCACCGGGAAATGGTGAAGATCGGCCCACGCTCTGGCCAAGGTGGTCCGATTATCGAATGGAACGAGAAGAGCCTGTGATGGGAGGAAAAGGGCTGGGGCTGTAGTGCTGCAAGCACGATCAGTGTTGGCAGGGCAGCCACAAGCACAAGTTTGGCATGGGATGATGGATTCGTTGTAGTAGGCCGAAAATGAAACACAACATCGAGGGCTTGCTCCCTTTGGTTGAGTTATGTTGCAAACCACTTGCCAGCTCGAGACTGCAGCTGTGCTGGGCAGGAGGGCTGCAGGGTCCGGGAACTGGCTGGGACTGACCCGGACAGGAGGCCCGCATTTGTAATCCGGGTTGAGTCTTCCACTGATCCCCCAATTCTGAGGTGGAGAGAGGCGGGAGCGGTTGAGATTTGGAGGCATCTTGAATACATTGATCTGGAATGCTGATTTGGACTTGCTCGGATCCATGGCAGGAGGCAAGATTGTCCCGTTCCGACAGCAGAATGGAATCATGCCAAGATTGGAGTCATTGGTCTTGGCTAGAGGCAGGTCGATGAGAGTTGGCCTGCGCTCACAGTTCAAGGCATTGGAGAAATCAAGACTCTGATAAAACTGGCCTTGTTTGCCAAAAACACAGTCCGAGGTATCCACCACAGATGGATAAGCTCCTTTCATGGCGAAAATGAACTCATCTTCCATCCAATCCCAGCTCAGCTGCCAGTTATCGAGCCTGCCAAGAGGGTTGTGGTTCTCGATCATAACCTGAGCCCAGTAATTGGACTCGTAGGTTCTGATCACGTCGTACATTATGGTCAGGTCTCCATCTTGGCGCGGTAAAAACTCTTCATCCAATGTGACATTGGACTTGAACTTGGGGTCTCTGCTGCAGCATACTTCCATTGTGCTGTTTCCTGCAAATCAAAACAGCCAGAGACTTGAGCTTTGCATTTCACTAAATCTAATGATGCAAGAAGCTAAAACCACATTCAAACACGAACTAAACATAGTGCTATCAAACGATCAGCAACTTGAAATCAACTTCAACGCATGAAACTATGTACTCCTTTGATTTCTCAACAACAAGCACATTAACTAATTACGAAATCTTTGTGACCCCATCCATCATCATTGATCAGTGTAAAAATATATCAAATCACGCGCCACAGTCAACATCAATACATCATAAGCAAGAAATAGTTTGAAAACTCCAGTAAATTTCAAGTCTCTCAGCTTCTGAATCGAATAGCTAATTCTTTTTTCTGAAATCTTAATTTACTAAACCAGCTAACATCAAAGGATATGCAAATCTTAATCATTCTCCCAAGTCCCACTACCTATACTAACAAAATCACCAAATTTCGGAATCCATTCATCCAATAGAAATCAAGAAAACAAATCCCTCAAAGTTGGTAAATAAATCTAATCAAATAAAAGTAGACTCATCCAATCCGAATTCCAGAATTCAATAATATAGTCAAGGAAGTTGTAGAGTCTTGTTAATCAAATCAACCAAATTCCAGAGAGAGAGAGAGAGACCGACCTTGCATAGAGGGTTTGGGGCAAATCCACCCATCATTCGCCAGGGAGATATTCTGCGGCATAGGGGCATTAGGCGGCGCCACCCCGAACTGGGTTCCGACCAACCCAATTTGAACGCTCATCTGGGTCAAGTCACCCGCCGTCTCGATTCCCGTTTTAAGATCGGGATTCGGGTAACCCGCGAAAACCGACCCATTTCCAACACTTCCCGGAAACGAATTCCCATCAGCAAGCACGGCATTCGAGGCAGAAACCAAATACTCATCGTGCTGGAACCCGACCCAAACCCGCCAAGATTTCAGCTCCTCCACATCGTTGTTGAGTATCGTTAATGTAGATTCGAAGCGGTAGCCCTGGCGAGCCGGATCCGTCTTGAGAATCGGGGGAACCACTTTTCCGGTGGTGTACGAGTAGGATAGGAATATGCCGTTGCAGGCATCGGACGCAGGCGGTGGGGCGGGATTCGAGTCCCGAACTTGGGCTCGGGTAGGGCCCAGAATAATGAGAAGAAACAGCGAGAGGAAAATGATGGTGGTGGTGCCTGCCATGTCTGCCTCGAGTGCTGAGCGCGTTTCAATTCAAACACATGTGAATGGATATCGCGATTCAGTATATTATATGCTGCGTTTATATTCGTGGAGAGAGATACAAAAGTGAATTATATGCGTGTATAATTTGTGTGTGAACAAGCAGTGAGAGAGGAAAGTGGGAAACGCGGAGGGGAAGAGATGTATGTTTTCGGAAGGCGAGAGACAGCTTACTACAAGCTGTAATAAGTAGTTCCATAAGCAAGAAAAAAAAGCTTATAAGATAATATTAATATATTTTAGCGAATTATTATATTAAAAAACAAAATTGAACATACAAAATTAAGTAGACAGTAAATGTTGAGATTTAATATGCCATTAAGCCTAAAATTTGACTTTATTAGGCGTAACACAAGTAATAAGAAGATTAAATTATGAAAGTTCTCTAAATAAAAAAAAAAAAAACGGCAAGGTAGCGTAGCGTGGCGTATTTAATTTTTCATTACGTTGATTTAAGAAATATTGCATAATATCAAATGTGTAATCATTATATGTTATGACGAGAGATCATAATTTTAAATAAAATGATTAATATATTTCGACTCTTATTTTCAGAAAACTCTACTTTTAAAAAAGGTTGGAGAAATATAAACGGGCGTCAATGGCGTGGGGACAGGGCAACTTGGGAACCGTTAGTTTTAGAGTCGTTACACAGTTTGAAATTTGAATGTTAAAAAGTCTAGTGGCGAAACTGGCAATTGCAATATTTCATTAAATTCAAAAAAAAATAAATTATACTCCCTCTGTCCCGTTGAAGTAGTCCCATTTCCCATTTTTGTTTGTCCTATAAATTAGTCCCACTTTCCTAAAATGGCAAACTTTTTCACACTCACCAATAAAATATTAATTCCACTACACTCACAACTCTTAATCTTCGTGCCGAAAAGAAAAGGGACTACTCTAAAGGGACGGAGGGAGTATTTCTTTTTATATCGATGACTGGCTAATGACGTGATTATTTCTTTTTTAACATAATTTGAATAAAAAGCAAATTTAGGGCCAAAAAATTAATTAGGTGGATTTCCTTTGACCGGACAGAAGTTGAATAAAAAAACAATCTTGGTCTTGGGCACGTTGTTTCAGTCCGTTGATTATGCAAAAGATTGATCTTTCCCATGTGCCACCTTCCTCCACTTCCTTTATTATTTTATTAATTAATTATCACCATCATACCTATTGAATCATGCTATATACAATATTTGGATTATAAAAGCTCAAATGTCCATGTAATACATATTGATGCATTCACAAATTGATATCATAATATAAAATAATATTTTATTCGAAGTGCATTGAAAAAACATTTTACTTATAATAAAAGAAATTATTAATTTGAGTTTTTATGGAAAATGTAAAGTGTATGTTTAAAGTTAATGTATAATTTTTTTAAAAAATAATGTAACATTAATAGTAGAGTTAATTTAGATTATTTTATGAGTTGGTTTCCTGAGAGACTGTCTCACTATTTTTTTTATTGTGAGACGGATCTTAATACATCATTTCAATAAGTTAAATACATTATTTTATTTTAAAAAATTACATTATTTGCAACAAAGAAATACATCATTTGCAATAAACAAAACATCATTTCAATAAATTAAATACATCATTATATTTTTTTCTGTGTAAAAAATTACATTATTTGCAACAAAAAAATACATCATTTACAATAAAGAAATATATCATTTCAATAAATTAAATACATCATTATATTTTTTTCTGTGTAAAAAATTACATTATTTGTAACAAAAAAATACATCATTTACAATAAAAAATACATTATTTCAATAAATTAAATATATCATTAAATTCGTTTTACAATAAAAATGATGAGATCATCTTATATGAGAATTTGTGTTAATTTATACGCCTCTAATTTATTAGTTGTCGATATTGTTTATGAAATTACCCATTTTGTGTTTCCTAATATTTAGCTATCAACAATACCTTTTCAAGTTTAAGTAATCACGCGCCAATACAACCTAATAATTTATAACTAATGGAGACTTTAATACACAATAAAATCTTCTTTTAAATACATATACACAATAAAATCTCAATAATTCTAATGTTACTTTTGGATTGACTTCTCATTCTCTATTTTTTTTTTCAAAAATAAGTTTAAAAGTAGATTGAGCCTGGCCCAACTCAAAAAACAAATTCAAAAGGCCCAAAGCTTAATGGGCCTAACATATATAAAGCTTTCTCTACTACCCAATGGGCGTACTCTGATCAGCCTAAAACGTCATGACCAACTTCTGATTCCGCACAGTCGACGGTTTTTTATTCCAAGTATTTTTCGTCACGGTTTTTTTTTTTCCACACATTTTATTTAGTCAATGAATTTTAACCTTAACATGGAATAGATTTTTTGATAAAATAAAATATTAGGAAATCTGATAGAAATATTCTTCATTTATTTTTATGTTTTGGAGGGTCAAAATATGTAAAAGTCATCTTGGATTGTTTCAGTTTAGTTGAAAAATGTAAAATCCTGTATATGTTTTTTTATCGAGTTGTAAGCTAAGGCTAATTTGGAGACTAGACTGACCAATTAGTCTAGTACGCACAAAAGACTCAACAGGCTAAGGATCACAATGAACTCTACAAGTCTGGATGATTATAAGTCTAGCTGACGTCTGGAATTCGCCAAATACCAATCCAACAAGTATTATCTCATCAATCAAACCATATTGAACAACATAGGGACTGTTATGACTAAAAAATGAACAAGTCCATTTGTCAAGTCCATTAAAGAAGAAAAACCCAAAAGAATGTATTTCGAGCTCGAGCTATGAGCCTCGAGCTCGAGGAGAAGCATCTCGAACTCGAACAAGGAACCATGAAGTTCGAGCTACTTTTGAGCTAGCATGAAAACAGCTTGTCATAAAGGAGCGCGTCGGTTCGAGTAGCTGCTTCGAATGAAGCAATGCGACTTCCCAGAAGAGTCACATTCTTGTATTTACTTTCTATAAATAGAATTGTAATTATGAGACCAATTCATTGAATTTCAAGCAATAAATACAGTTATAAAAGCAAAGTATTCAAGCTTTATTTACAATCAAGCATTTATTTCATTTATCTTGTGTATTTCTATTCCAACTTTATTTAGTATTCTTATTAAAATTGCCTCTCAAAAATCCACCATCAACAGGGACCAAACATACTTCAGAGGAATGCATCATCAGCATGGACTTCCAAATATGACAACATCAGTATAGACTTCCTAGTCTAGGTCCCAGCACATGAAGACAAGAAGAATTGCTTGAGGAATGTACTAGGAAATACAAACTTAAAGGAATTGAGAAGCCTTAAAGTTTGCAAGCACGAAAAACCAAGTTTCTTACCTAGGACAACCAGTCCAGGATTCCCCAAATTGGCAAATACTGTCGTTCTAACAAAAAGACGAATTATCGTTGTCAAAGCGAGAAAAAGGCGGAGCAGTCATAGAACTTCTGAAAAAGCACCACCTACCCGCCTAGCGTAGCAGCCAATAGAGATATCTGATTGAACATTTTCCAATTTGTCTCTAACGGACATTTATTTCAAACCTTCAATCTCACAACTATAAATACCAGAGAAATCAACAGAAGAAGGTTATAAGTTACAAATCTACAACGCATACAATCTGCGAACTCATGCCGAAAAGATCAAGTCTTAAAGTGAATACGAAAGCTAACACCATCTAAGTAGTTTTGACATGCTTCATTTTCTTTAAGTGGTTTTGACAATATAAAAAATGGGGAAATTGTTAGGAACTAAGTTCTAGTTACCTCCTTAATTTGATGTTTTGATATGTTAAAACTCACTTTAGCACTAAGTTTTTAGAGTCTAAAATGTAATTCATGTATATGATTAATCGTGTTGTAATAGAGGTTAGTTGCAGAAGACCGAGCAAAGAATTTGCTCGAGATTTAGTGAAGTGTTTGTGCATAAAACTTGGTTTCACTAAGTATGGCCAAGGCCTATACTGAGTTTGGGTACTCAGTAGAGAAGTTACTGTTGGGCCCAAAAGTGATTGGGCTATAAGAACTAGGCTCAGGCCCAATAGTGGCAATAACGGTCCAAAAGGAGGTCACCTACCAAGCTCCTCCAGGCCCGTTGGACCCGCCTCTCGGGATAACCCCAACCGACCATCAGCAAGATTCGACTCCTGAACAACACCACGACCCACGGAACTCCAGAATCGCGATCCTAAGGACCAAATATGAAGCTCCAGTACTCGTATACGACCTCCCGCGGAGATGACGGATCGCAGCCCTGAGACGCGCGGAATCTGGAAGGAAGTTGAGGAACCGCACTCCAACGGGCCCCGTGAAAATCGAAACCACCTCCAGGTACTTCGCGCCATCAGCAGATAGGACCAACCGCGGAGCTGAAACCCTAGCTCAAGGATCCCGAAGAAAGCGCAACAAACCCCACCAACGGTTCGCCCCTAAAGTTGGAACTACCCGCGAAGATAGTTAGGGTTGTAACAGTCTCCCTTAGTCTATAAAAGGGGCATCGGTAGTTCATTTTCATACACGTTTTTTGCTATATACACTTGTACGCTCAATTTCATCTATTTGAATTCCTGCATTTTGAATAATATATCGTTATTTTACCTTATTTCTTCGGTTAGAATTATCACGAGTTCCAAAGGTCCTTATCTAATCACAAATTGAACCTCAACAATTTGGCGTCCACCGTGGGGCATTTGGAACAAAAGTCTGATCTTTTTTGTAGGAAATGGCCGACAAACATGCTTCGGCAATGAGTTCCGATGCTGAAAGCTACCGAGGGCGGGAGGAAGTTCTAGAGACTCGGGCGAGCGCGCTCCAGAACCTCCTGCTAGGAATGGAGCAACATCGTGCGACGCAGCTGGCACTAAGCTTCCCCCCACCGCATCCCTTGGCGATGGACGATCCGACCATGGCGCAACTCATGAACCAGGTTTGATATGTGCAGCAGGAGATCGCAAAAGTCAACCTCCAGATTTAGCAAATGACAAGGGCCCATCGAGAGGTGCTCAAGGAAAACCAGCGTCTTTGGGTGGCATGGTGATAAGCTCATTATTTTACTCGCTTATCTATATTATTTTCTACTATTTTATGTAATTTTATTGAGTTTATATATATATTCTATGCATGAGTCTATATTAGGTGGCATTATGCGCGTCTTGGTTTTTTGCAGGTTTTAGGCCTACATTCATGTGAAAACCGTTTCGAAAGCAGTGACGTGTAAGAGTAGCAGTGAAGAGTTCTTCCATAAGAGGAATTCGGGCTATTGGCGCATAGCAATGGATGAATATTTGAGTTAGCACTCCAACGCAACTGGAATCGGGTCAATCGGAGTTCGGGAGAGGAAGTTATGGCCAAAACCGTGAGACCGTGCAGAAGGGGCGAGAGACCATGTCGATCGATGTGAATCCACATCGATCGACGCCGAAGAGAGAGCCACATTGATCGACGCCAATCAGCAACGATCAACACGGGTCTGCTGGCACGAAAATTTGATGAAAATCGGATTTATTCATATCTTTAGCCCTAGATTTGATAGGATTACATCCACCCCTATAAATACTTAGTAAATTCGACTTTTTCAGGGTAGCTATCATATGCATCATCATATTTTTCAGTTTTTAGAGTTTTGAGAGTTGGGAAACACGAAACCCTTTATTTTTCTTGTAAGTTCTTTACTTTTATGCAATTTAATATGTTTTCTTTTGGATTTCTATCTGTGATGAGTTGCTAGAAACTCTAGCGGGTTCTAGGGTTTGATATTATTATGGATGCATGTTAGGATTAATTAATTAAGTTCATGATTCCTGTGTTTATTTTATAATTCTAATTTAATTCAAGGACCGAGAGGTGACGATTAATTTAGATGTCTAGCTATTGATAGAAGGATCGAGAGGTGAATATTGATAGTGGGATTAGGAATGCATGATACACTCTACACTATCCAAACAAATGTACTTGACTGTAGGAATTGAACTGATTTGCTTATCAGATTGACTAATTTGGTGTACTTGAGACCGAGCGGAGATAGTCACTAATTAGTAATCTAGGTTATATTTGCCAAACAAGGAAATATAGCATTAATTCAGTATTCCACCTGTTAAATTAATTGGTTCCTACATGTTATCCATAATAAGATTTCTTCCCTAGAATCTGTGTTCTTTTCAACTTGATTTCAAAACCTCTTTAATTTTTCATATTGTTCTCTTTAATTTTATAAAACCAAATCCTATTTTCTATTCACTCAAACAATAAATTTTAGAACCATAATTAGTACATAGGATAATTTCCCCACACAATTCCCCTGGATTCGATAACCTTAGGGTTTACAAATTTATTTGCCACTGTTATTATAATTAATCTGTTAGAAAAAAGCAGTGATCAAATTGGCGCCGTTGCCGGGGAATTGTTAGATTTTATCTTGTTACTAGTTCGTCTTAGAATTTGCTGGATTGAGTTTTATTTTTCTGTACGTGTGCGTGCGTGAGTTTTCGAGTCTGCGTCTCGCGTCGATCAATACCACCTTGCATCGATCGAAATCGATCATCTTGCTGCGTCGATCGACGCCGAACTGATATCTACCTATTTTCTGTGTAGGTGCATGAACACGCGAGCCAAAGGAAAAACACTCAAGGCATTTGTCCCTGAAATTGAAGCAACCTGCAGGAAAATAAAAATTAAAGGAAAAGAAAAACAACGAGAGATGGCTGATAATCCTGAAGCACCTCTACAAAACATGACTCCCAAGGAGCAGAGGCAATTTGTGAATGAAGTACAACAGCTGAGAGCACAACTGCAAGCAGCCCAGGCTACTCAGGCGGAACAAGCTGCAAGACTGGCAGAGTTGAACGATAGGCAAGTTGTGATCCCGCGAAGATCCATCTTGGATCAATTTCTTCCACAGCAAGCGGAGGCCGAATTCAGAGTTGGCATCGATGCCTACAACTTTGAGCTGCGCACGGGCCTTATCCAGATGGTGCAACAAAATCAATTTGCGGGGAGAGCTGTAGAAGATCCATATACCCACCTCAACCAATTCATTGAGGTGTGTAACACTGTGAAGCAGAATGGAGTTACCCAAGATGTAATCAGAATGAGACTGTTCTTGTTCTCACTCAGAGACGAGGCACGATCTTGGTTTGCTGGACTGGATAAGAGTCAAATTGGGACATGGGAGGAGCTTCGAGCAGAGTTCCTTACCAACTACTTCCCACCGAGCCTGCTGCTAAAGAGGAAAGCTGCCATTACTACTTTCAAGCAGATGTATGATGAGTCACTCTACGAGGCCTGGAATAGATATAAAGAGCTTCTACGACTCTGTCCTGGACATGGCATCGATCTGGAGATGCAAGTGTGCCATTTATATGAGGGTTTGAATCCTCACATGAAGGAGTTGGTTGATGCATCTGCTGGTGGTATACTGATAAAGAAGAGTGGTGCAGAGAGCATGAGGTTGCTGGCAGACATGGCATTGAATAGCCACCAATGGGCGACCGATAGACAGATTCCGATCAAAGCTGTGGAAGCCAAGCCAGAAATTGATGTGGTTGCCGAGGTGAAAAAGCTCCGGGAAGAGATTGAAAAATTGGGCACAGCACAAGCTGCAGCAGTTATAGAGCCAAGCATGGCTATTGTTCCGGTGGAGGCCGACTGCATCAACCGGGGTGCAAGCAGTTCGTCTTGAATTGCCGGGACGGAGGTGAACTACATTGGCGGTGGTTATCACAATAACTACCGAGGCAATCAGGGGTATCATTACAACCATGGGCGATCGCACCCTGGTTTTTCTTATTCTAACCCTTCTGCTGCAGAACACTCTCTGTCTGGTTTTGATGTAGGTACTGGAGGAGAAATCGTGGAAAGGAAGAAATCCGTGCTGGAGGAGACGCTCGAGAAATTCATCAAGAGCTCGGATAACCGGTTTGGGAAATTAGAAACTGAGGTGAAGGGGATGGCCAACCACATGCAGCTGATGACGAAACATCTTCAGATGTTGTACACCCAACTGAGCCAAATCGCCACTACTCTCAGCAATCAGCATAAGCCGGAACAGTTGCCAAGTACAACAGTGGTGAACCTCAGAAAGGAAAAGCCAGTGAATGCAATTACTCTAAGGTCTGGGACGAACTACAAGGGTCCCGAGACGGCTGTGAACGATTCTGGAGGTGAAAAAGAGCAAAATCACGCAGGGGATGAATCCATGTCGATCGACAGACCTTCCGCATCGATCAACGCAGAAGATAGAGCCCCGTCAATTGATGCCACCCGGCGTCGATCGACGCAGAAGCCTGTTCCAGATGCAAAGCTGAAGCAGTCTGAAGATCAGCTCCCTCCTATACCATTCCCACAGCGGTTCGCGAAGCAGAAAGAGGACGAGAAGTTCTCCAGATTTGTGGAGAATCTGAAGAAGGTCAGCATCAACATCCCGCTGATCGAAGCACTGAAGGAGGTTCCGGGGTACATGAAGTGCCTCCGGAAATTAATGAGTGGAAAGAAACAATTCGTGGAGAACAAGACAGTGAAGATCCACGAGCAGTGCAACCTGCTACTTCAAAAGTAGGTGCCCATCAAGAGAAGCGATCCTGGATGCTTCTCTATTCCGGTTGAAATTGGGGGACACACGTTCGAGAGAGTACTATGTGATACTGGGGCCATTATCAACCTGATGCCGTACTCCATCTACAAACGTCTCAACATCGGAGAGATGAGGCCCACGACGATCACCCTGCAGATGGCAGACCGGTCTGTGTCTTGGCAAAAGGTATACTAGAGGATGTGCTCATTCGCGTGGGCCATCTCATTTTTCCTGCAGATTTTGTGGTGCACGAGATGAAGGAGGACGAGAACATGCCCATGATCTTGGGGCGTGAGTTTCTCGACACTAGCACCGCTCTAATTGACTGTTGAGGCGGCGAGATCACACTCCGAGCAAACAACGAGAGAATCACTTTTGTGATCGACAAGAGCAAGAAGAAAGCGGAGTGCAATAGGGTCTCCACTACTGAAGAAGGAGATGAATCTGAAGAGGAAGAAGCAGCTGCCATTGAGTGGGAGAGAGGAAACGAAAGGGTGAAAGTGTCAACTACACCACCTTTTTCTGAGCTCACCACCATTGTCAAAGACCGTAAGGTTTACATGTGGATGCCAAAGGCCGGCGAGTCTCGACCCGACCTCCCTGGCAGTGATTTGAGGTATCGTCGAGCTGCGACGTTAAATCAAGCACTTGTTGGGAGGTAACCCAACCTTTTCCGTATTTCCTTTTTAATTTTCATTTTTTTAATTTATTTCGAATTTCTATTATTTTTACGCTAACAGTTATTTTGCAGTTTAATTAAAAAAAATGGAGTACGGCTCGACGTCGATCGACGCAGCCTGGAGTCGATCGATGTCGAGCAGCCCGGCGTGATACTCTTTGATCCGCAACAAAGATCAATAAGAAGGCTTCGCGTCGATCGATGCAAAGTGCCAGCAGTAATTATTTCACGTCGTGCGATGTTTGAAGACTTCGGGGGATAAAAAGTTGATGTCTGAGATCAACTACCAGGTATCGTTCCCTCTTTTGTCTGATTTTCAAACTTATTCCACTCTTCAAGTTGGAAATAAGTTTGGGGGATGTGGACAAGAGATGGAACATTCTATCTTTTATTTATTCTGCTTTCCGCCTTAAATTTTTTAAAAATTTTATTCTATTTTGTGGGGAAAATTTTTGAGTTTTGAGATAACCCGAATGAGATTGTGAGATTAGAATCGGTTGAGGGTTGAGTTTGAATTGATTGTGATTGTGGTTAGATGCCTATGAATGTAGAATACTGCATGATAGGATTGATTTGACACTTACGCTTGCATGCTGATTGAGTTGATTTGAAATTGACTGTGGAAGAAAATTTTTGAACCCTTGTATGAGAATTTTGAGCCTTTATTTCGTTTGATGTGAGATTCACATGTGTGTTTTTATTTCTCTAGAACTTGCCTATTTTCTGTGTTGAGACTGTATAGTGTGCACAAGTTTAGGAAATGATCTTAGGCCATCTTTGATAGCCCAATTCCCTAAACACTGTCCCTTCACATTAAATTTTCCCTAGTTAGCCACTTTTGAGCCTATACAAAATTTTTCTTTCCTTGTCTATGAGATTAAGAAGAAGTATTGGTTTCACTCATGTCTTGAGTTGTGGTATATGGGGTGGAATGATTGTGAGATGGAGATAAGAAAATACAAATTAGTGGTGAAAAGATGTGTGAAAAAGAAGCTCAAAGAAATAATTAGAATCTCATAAGCTCTCTGAAAAGAAAATGATACAAAAATTATGTAAAGAGCATAAGAGATTCAAAATGAGCTAGAAAAAAAAAGTTGTGTATTTGTTGATATATTTGAGGAGATGAAGTGGATGATGATTGAGAGTGGTTGTAGTTTGTTGAGTTGGCCACTTAATGGATTCTAGTCACTTGACCATATTTCCATACCCTTCACAAAAAGCCTACATTACAACCTAATGAAAGTCCTTTTTGATTCTAGACTTGTGTGCACATTCTAGCAGTGGAGATATTAGAAAATTTGCAAGCCTATGGTAGAAATTTCTTCATACACGTTGTTGAGTGCTTTCATCTATACCTTAAACACTTGAGAGTTGAGCGATACACTTCTTGTGAGTTCTTCCACTGTTGATGAATTTTCTGTCTCTTTCAAATTGCTTGTGTAATGGATTTTTGATTCTTGACTGTGATGAATCTTGTGAGGCATTGCACTTTAATCGCATGATCTTTTGATTTCTTTCTTGCTTATTGATTGAGGACAATCAAACGTTCAAGTTTGGGGGGTTGATAAGCTCATTATTTTACTCGCTTATCTATATTATTTTCTACTATTTATGTAGTTTTATTGAGTTTATATATATATTCTATTCATAAGTCTATATTAGGTGGTATTATGCGCGTCTTGGTGTTTTTGCAGGTTTTAGGCCTACATTCATGAGAAAACCATTCCGAAAGCAATGACATGTAAGAGTAGCAGTGAAGAGTTCTTTCACAAGAGGAATTTAGGTTATTGGCACATGGCAATGGATGAAGCTTTGAGTTAGCTCTCCAACTCAACTGGAATCAGGTCAATCGGAGTTCGGGAGAGGAAGTTATGGCCAAAACTGTGAGACCGTGCAGAAGGGGCGAGAGACCACGTTGATGCATGTTAGGATTAATTAATTAGGTTCATGATTCCTGTGTTTATTTTATAATTCTAATTTAATTCAAGGACCGAGAGGTGATGATTAATTTAGATGTCTAACTATTGATAGAAGGATCGAGAGGTGAATATTGATAGTGGGATTAGGAATGCATGATACACTCTACACTATCCAAACAGATGTACTAGACTGTAGGAATTGAACTGATTTGCTTATCAGATTGACTAATTTGGTGTACTTGAGACCGAGCGGAGATAGTCACTAATTAGTACTCTAGGTTATATTTGCCAAACAAGGAAATATAGCATTATTGCAGTATTTCACCTGTTAAATTAATTGGTTCCTACATGTTATCCATAATAAGATTTATTCCCTAGATCTGTGTTCTTTTCAACTTGATTTCAAAACCTCGTTAATTTTCCGTATTGTTCTCTGTACTTTTATAAAACCAAATCCTATTTTCTTTTCACTCAAACAATAGATTTTAGAACCATAATTAGTACACAGGATAATTTCCCCACACAATTCCCCTGGATTCGATAACCTTAGGGTTTATAAATTTATTTGCCGCTGTTATTATAATTAATTTGTTAGAAAAAAAGCAGTGATCACATGGCCTTCAGCGAACCACCAGCCATGGGTCACGGCCCCTGAAAGCTTCGCACGACGCCCTCCAGTCACCCCGAGAAATCTGAACATGGAGTTCGACCACAACACCAGTGGACGTGGTCAAAACGTCCCTCCCAACACTAAAGAAAGACCCAGGACTGGGGCTGGCGAGATCGAGCTCGCAGCGGCTGCCACGGCGGCATTGAGCACGATCGAGAGTCGCCTAAATTACTTCGAATCTCTACTGGCTCGTATCCTGGGTGTACCCCCACCGGAGAAGAATATCGCAAGGGAGAGCTATGCGGACTCACCCTATGCACCTATTATTGACAACGTCGAGATCTCCGCAAGGTTCGTCCCACCGAACTTCGCTTCATACGACAGAACCACGAATCTAAAAAATCATATTGCAATCTACAAGCAAAAGATGTTTGCCGCTTCGATACCTGCCGAGGAACGCGAGGCTTGCTTGTGCAAGAATTTCGGGTCTAGCCTGACCGGACCTGCCTTGGAGTGGTTCATATGCTTCCCACGAGGATGCATATCCACCTTCACCGAACTCCATCAATTGTTCCGAATGCAGTACGCCAGCAGCCGAAAGTTGGAAAAACATCCTGACGAAATCATCCAGAAGCCACGGGAGCCCCTACGCTCCTACATCGCCCGCTTCAACAAGGAGCTGGTCAACATCCTGAATTGCCCCCAATCAACTGCGATTGGGGTTTTCAGGAAGGGTATCGACGTGGACTCCGACCTGTACAAGGAATTGACTTTGCATTCATGTCAGACATTGGACGATATCCTCAACAAAGCTGGGGATCATATAAAATGAGAAGAAGATGAGCCCTACCGAGTCTCCTGAAGGAATGCCTTGCGCACTATGGGGAGGTCATCAAGGGACGACAAGTACGATCCTCGCGACAAGAAGGATACCAGGCCTCACCTGTACGTACGGGTGGCGAGGAACAACGCTCCTTACGTACCCGACTACACCCTGAGCATCGCGCCCGCGGACTTAGTGAATAACGTGTTGAACCAGATGTCTGGGGCTGTAAGGTGGCCGTCTCGGATGGCGACAGACCCCGCCTCGCGAGACACCAAGAAGTTCTATGAGTTTCATAACAACCACGACCACCGCACGGAGGACTGCCGAGCGCTTCAGATCGAAGTCATGGAACTCCTAAAAAAGGGTCTACTCATGGAGTACCTATCACCAAAGGGGAAGAAGACCTGGACCCGAGGAAAGACCAACCCTGGGAAGAAGCCAGACAACGACAAACTCCCAACCTCTCCAACCATGGAGAAGACCGTCCATTATATCACCGGAGGGTCGGAAGTAAGTGGAATCAACTGTAGCTCTGCTAAAAGAGCTTGCCGTGCTGCAAGGAACATGGATGGGATACCCCGTAAGAACCCAAAACACGAAGTTATCGAATTTACCAGCGAAGAGTCGCCAGGGATCCACCACCCGCACCACAGCGCGCTGGTCATCTCTTTATCATTCGCAAACTACCGCATTTGGCGGATCTTAGTGGATAACGGGAGCTCGGCGAATGTGTTGTTCTTCCAAGCTTTCAAAGAAATTGTATCCCCAAGTCCAAATTAATAGGCAACATCACCTAGTTGACCGGGTTCAGCAGGGAGAAGAGAAACACACTAGGGGACGTGCGTCACCCTGCCTACTGTGACGGATAAAATCTAGATCTGACCTTCTAGGTCGTGGACACACCCTCGGCTTACAATGCCATCCTGGGAAGACCATGGCTGCATGAGCTCCAGGCCGTCCCCTCCACTTACCACCAGGTGGTTAAGTTCCCCATGAGGTGGGGAATACACACCATTCATGGCGAGCAGACAGCATCCTAATAATGCTACTACACCAGCCTCAAGGCGGTGAACACCGTTGAAGAACCTATCAAGTCCACGCCACCCAAAGAACTGGAGGAAGTCCCCCTGGATGAGCACGACCCGGCCAAAACAACCTTCGTCGGGGCGAAACTCACCCCAGAAGTATGTTCCAAACTTGTGCAGTTCTTGCGGTCCCAACGCATGTTTTTGCCTGGTCCCACAAGGATATGACGGGGATCGACCCAGAGGTGATGACCCACAGGCTGCAAGTGTATCCCCACAAAAAGCCCATTCAGCAAAGGCGGCAAAGGTTCGTTCCCGAGAAAAATCAAGCTATCAACAAAGAAATCGACAAGATCCTAAGCATCAGGTCGATTAAGGAAGTTAAGTACCCGATGTGGCTGGTAAACATCGTGGTTGTGAAGAAAAAATAGCAAGAATTGTGTCTGCATCGACTTCACCAACCTCAACCAAGCTTGTCCTAAAGACCCTTACCCACTGCCTCACATCGACAACATCGTAAATGCGATTGCGGGGCACAAACTCTTGAGTTTTATAGATGCCTTCTTGGGGTAAAACCAGATTCAGATGCACCCGTCGGACCAGGAGAAGACAACCTTTATGACCAACAAAGGGATATACTGCTATAAGGTGATGCTGTTCGGCCTAAAAAACGCAGGATCAACGTATCAAAGGTTGTTCAACTAGATGCTCAAACAGCTTATTGGGAAAACCTTGGAGGTGTATATCGACGACATGTTAGTCAAGTCCCTCAAAGCTGAGGATCTTGTTCGGCACCTCCTCAAAGCCTTTAAGACCCTTGAAAAGTACAACATGAAGCTCAATCCCGCTAAATGTGCATTTGGAGTATCCTCCGGCAAATTCCTAGGATACATGGTCACAAAAAGAGGGATCGAATCTGACCCCACTTAGATCAAAGCAATACACCAGCTTTCTCATCCTTGAAACCCAAAAGAGGTACAAAAGTTAACCGGCCGACTCGTGGCACTAAGCAGGTTTGTGGAAAAATATTTCGTGAAAACCCAAAAGTTCTTCCAGATCCTAAGAAAGGGAAAGAAATTTGAGTGGACCAGCGAGTGCACGAAGGCCTTGGAGGAATTAAAGCACTACCTAACCAGCCCCCGGTCCTAGCCAAACCCGAGGTCGGAGAAGTACTCTTACTATATCTCTCGGTGTCCGAAAAGGCGGTGGGATTGGTCCTCGTGTAGGAGGTCGAGACTGTCCAACACCCGGTCCACTATGCCAGTAAAGCCCTAATGGATCCTGAAACTAGATACACCACCCTGGAAAAATTGGCGCTATCCTTGGTCAACTCCGCCTGGAAATTGAACCCCTACTTCAAAGCACACCCCATCAAAGTCGTGACCGCCTACCCACTTCGTACGGTATTTTCGAAACCCAGCCTATCCAGTAGGTTACTTAAGTGGGCCGTGGAGCTTGGAGGGTACGACATCGAGTATGAACCGAGAACCACGATCAAATCGCAGGTGCTAGCAAACTCCATGGCGGAATTCACAAACGACCTCCAGATCCAAGCAGAGCACGAAGTAGCCCATCTCGACCATGAGTCCATATCGGAGGAACCCTGGATCCTGCACATAAATGGAGCCATCAACGTCCACGACAACGGAGCGGGGCTACACCTATCTAGTCCCTGGGGCGAAACCTTTCAAAGAGCCATACGACTGAACTTCGACATGACCAACAACGAGGCCGAATACGAGGCTTTGCTAAGAGGCACCCTCCTGGCCAAGGAACTAGGTTCTAAGAAGCTGGAAGTTCTTAGCGATTTGCAACTAGTGGTTAACCAAACAAATGGAGAGTATCAAGTCAATGAACCTCGGTTGCTATGCTACCACGAGGAAATAAACAGTTGAAGAAATCTTTCCAAGAGTACAACCTCAAGTATGTAGCACAGGAGGAAAATTGTGTAGCCGATGCCTTAGCCGGCCTAGCCACCACGATCATGACCCCGATGCAGAAACCGATTCCGGTCACATAGGTCGAATATCCAATCGCCACAAGCAAATCGGAGATCGCACCTGTGAATACGGACCATGGGTCCTCCTGGATGACCCCCGTAAGATCGTTCCTCACAAATGGAACCAAACCAGCTGATAGAAATGAAGCCATAGGATGAGCAACAAGATGCTCAGTACACAATGGTGAACGACACTTTGTATCGAAGATCCTTAGAAGGACCACTACTCAAATGCATCGACGAACCCGAAGTGACTCAAGTACTGCATGAAATTCACAAAGGCAACTGCGGTAACCATTCTGGGGGTCAATCCCTAGCCCACAAGACAATATCTGTAGGATTCTATTGACCAACCCTACGCCACGATGCAAGGGAGTTCGCCAAGAAATGCGACGGTGTCAGAGATTCGAGGTCACGTCCCACATAAGTGCCAAACCCTTGCACGCAACAGTTACTCTTTGGCCCTTCATGTAATGGGGAATGGACATCGTGGGCAAGCTGCCCAAAGGGTCGGCCCAGAAAGACTACATCCTCATAGCTACCGATTACTTTACCAAATGGGTGGAAGCCGAAGCACTAAGGAACACATGAGAAGTCATCAAGTTCCTCTGGACACACATCCTGTGCTAGTTTGGGGTCCCAAAGGAAAAAAGGACCGACAATGAAGTGCAATTTACGAGCAGCAAGGTCAAGGCCTTCTGCAAGAAATTTGAAAATCAAGCTCGTGTTTTCAACACCGAGGTACCCCGAAGCCAATGGACTAGCCGAGTCCACAAACAAGACCCTCATCAACACTCTGAAAAAGAAGTTAGAGGATCACAAGTCCCGGTGGGTGGAAGAATTACCCGAGGTCCTATGGTCCTACCGAACGACCCCACAAACATCGACCGGAGCTACCTCATTTTCCATGGCTTATGGCAAAGAAGCCGTGATACCTATAGAGACCTAAATATGAAGCCCGAGGGTTGAATTTTGCCAACTAGAGAATAATAATCACGACCTCATGGTAGGTCGTGAACTGGTCGACGAAGTAAGAACCGAGGCCTACGCGAAAATGGCACAAAGGCGACAACAAGTTGAGAAATTCTTCAACAAGAGGCTGAGGTTGCGAACCTTCAGGGAAGGCGACCTCGTACTGAGAAAAGTGTTCCAAAACACAAAAGAGGACAAGGCAGGACAACTCGCCCCTCAATGGGAGGGACCATATGCAGTAGTCGGAATCTTAGGACGAGGGGCTCACAGCCTCGCCAACCTTGATGGAAGGCCCGTATGCAACAATTGGAACATCAAGCACCTAAAACGGTACTATCAGTAAGATCACACCCAGGTCCCTCACGAGGGACCCACTAGATATGCTCTCCCTCTCATTTATTATCTTTTACAACTTTTACATTTTTCAATATTTAGTTGTTCCTTTCGATACGAAGTACTAACTTGAGCGTCAAAGAAGCGATGCCGAGCGCATCACCCACACTCACGACCCTCCCCTATCTTGTTTTCACATTTTTAGGAAAAGAAAAATGATCCAAATGCACTACGAGGCATGCACAAAAATCAACAAGCATTTGCGCATCAAAAGACCACCCACAAACACCTACGGGGGGGGGGGGTGGCGGCCACGATTCATAAAACATAAATTGTTCAGATACTATCAAGCAAAAATAAAAGAAGTGCAGAGTACGGAAATTTAAAAATAGTTCAGCAAAAAATCGTAGTTAGACGTGGAAGCAAGATCAGGTGGCGACAGACTTAGAGGGTTCGGAGACCTTGAGCTGCTGACCGGACTGGTCCTCACCCTGCATTGGGAGCCTGGTGAGGTACCTCTCTGGTGGAGGATGGCTTGTGACCCTGATGCGGATCATCTTTGTTCAGCTCAAGGGTCGGCTCCTTGTGCTCGATCTCCTCCTCTGGCTCGTCCAGGAAACTCAGGTTCAGATTAGGGAACTTCAGGGCGATACGACCACGAACCTCGCCCATTGCCTGTCCCACCATCATATGTCGACAAAACCGAAGGTCATTAGAATGAACATGAAGGAAACGAAAGCCCAATACATCCTTACCTCATAAGTCTCACTGAAGTTCTTGGACATGACTATAGTGGAGTAGTCCAGGCCCTCTCCCCGTTTCAGCCTAGCGATTTCATCATCTAGGTCGACTAGCTCCTGCCTGAAGTTGATGTCCTGCGCTTGGAGCTCTTCCCTCGCCCACCCCAGCTGGTCGGTCAATGTGCATATCTCTCCACAAAGAGAATCCACCTCCGCAGCGGCATGGGCAAACTCCTTCTTCACCTCCGAAGACCCCCTCCGCATCTTGTCCAGCTCTACCTGACACTGTCGCAGCTCTTTCTGGGAATTCTCCAGCTCCCCCTCCAGTTCCTGCACCTTGTCCACCAGCTCGCGAACCTTGGGACCCTCGGATCTAGCCTTCAAAAGCTCATTTGCCTGGTCCTCGACATGGAGGGCCACCTCTTTGTGGAATTCTAGCAGCTCCATCATGCCCTGCACAAGTATGCAAACTCTAGAAATGGTAAACCACGTAAACCTCCACGACTTTCAGGTCCACACTCGCCACCTTTTGGAAGGCCTGCCCTAACAAAATGTCCTGGGGAGACGCCGAACCAGTTAGCGGTCGCCGCACCCACGATACAAAGGCCTCCACGTCCGCAGCTTGACCCTGGAGAGGGGGAGGGGGAGGGGGAGGGGGAGGAGGTTGGACTCTGGACCTGTCAGCCTCCCGGTCCTGGGACTTTTCATGCGCACTCTCTCTAGCCCGATGCTTCCTTTCTCTGTGTTGATCCCAGTCATCCTCCACCGAGATTACCACTCGCTGCCCCTCCGGGACTCCTCCTGGCTCTGGGAAAATGACTATCGCTCCTCCTGCTCTACAGTCATCCTCTTATGCGAACGGGAGCTTGCACATCTGCCCGACGAAGGGTGCTTCCTCTCCGACTGTCCGGCCTCTCCCTTGGCCTGTTCCTTCAATTTTAAAGCCTCTACAAGAGCTGCCCTCGTCGACTTGTTCCCTCTCATCTTGGCTGGAAGGTCTTCTACCCTTCCGTCCGGTAATCAGATGTTGTCTACCGAGATACTCCTCCTGGCCCTCACTTCTTTCCACTACGTAACTTTGGTAGCGTACGCCTTGTCAACCCTACGCAACTCTGCCTTTGTAAGCTCAATGCGCTTCAAACCTGCAAAACAACAACCACAACCATGCGTCAACACCTCAGAAGCCTCAAACTAACCAAAAAGTAGCCCAAGAAACGAGAACCAACTTAAAGAATCCTCCCGGATCGGGACAAATTCGGGGTCCTTTGAGTCCATCCCAAGAAAGAATCATCTGCTCCACCATTTGGAAGAATTGTCGGGGGCACCGATGACTAGCGGGGACCTGCCCCCGTCCATTTCGTGGCATAATAATACCCCGAGCGATAAGGATTAAGACGATAAAGATAATGACATTCGCAGATGGAGGGCAGGTCGATTCCCTGGTCCTTGAATATCAAGAACTTGCCCACCATATCGCACCAACTAACTGGCGACAAGTTAAAAGGGTAGAGACCATAGGAGTTCAAAACATCACAAAAAAAAGGATGAAGGGGAAGATCGACCCCCTTCTCCAAAATAGGGATGTAAAAAGCTATGTGCCCCGACGGTGGGCTAAAACACCACTCCTCTACCGACGAAACCCTATACACTGGAGGAACCCTAGCAGCCTGCTTAAAGGCCTCCACCAACTGACCTACGAACACTGTGGAAACGACATCCCTAACCTAGTCCCTCTTGGCCGTTACCCCCTTCCATGTTCTGGACCTCACGGACCGGACCGACGGTTCCCCGCCAGACGATGAAGACACCTCAACAATCGGACGTTTAGAAGGGTATTCCCTAGCATCACCCCGTTCTATTTCAGGCTAACTCCTACCCAGAGAAAGAGAGCTGACCTCCTCCGAGACAGAGGGATCGGAATATGGAGACTCAAAAAGCACAGGGGGGAACTGCTACCCCTATTTTTGGATTCGGATTGGGACGACATAAGGAAAAAACAAACCTAAAATCCTAAAATTCAACCCGGAAACCCTACTAACACTGCAAGCACAAGAACACGCGCCAAAACAGGAATAACTTAAGATGATCGGGCAGAATTAAGGGTTACTAACCTTACACCAAAAAACCAAACGCGGGGGAAAGTTCGTAATTGCCGGGGGAATTCGCCAGGAAGAAAAGGAGAAAGCTTGATGAAATGATGAAGGATAAGTATGATTTGACGTCCTTTTGCAGGCGACGGTTCGCCTTTCGAATATCTAGCAAAACTGCCCCTTAACTTCCATGCATTTACGACTATGCCACCACTAAACGACAAACTCAGTTGTGACTCCCACGCACAATTTTCAAAGACGTGACCCGACTAGCAAGATCCAACCCGCACGACCCGATAAGATGCCAACCCCGAACCTAACTCTAGCCCAGGGTCCGCTTCTCTCAAAGGTTCCTGAAGTCCACAAAATAATCAAACGAAATCTTAAAACCCCACGCATGAATTCGCTACGGGGACGCACAAAGCACTACACATGAGAGACTAACTCCCATAAAGTGGGACATCCTCCTCCTACCTCGACCCACGACTTGAGCCCGCAAGATAGCTCTACGGAGCCACTTGCACTCCTACGTAAGAACCCACCAAGTAGGATATTACATCCGTTGATTTCACCCCCGGGGAACCAACTATCCAAAGGAATAGCGACCTCACGAGGTCCCCTCCAGGGCTCCCGATGCCTCCTCACAAGAAGCTCGGAACATCTGCACTTTGAGCACATGCGTACGACGAGTATGACCCAACTGTTCGACCTTGGGGTCTCCTTAGCACTCAACCTCAAGTCCGAAGGGGCTATTGTTGAGCCCATAAGTGATTGGGCTGTAAGAACTAGACTCAGGCCCAATTGCGGCAGCAACGACCCAAAAGGAGGTCACCTACCAAGTTCCTCTAGGCCTATCGGACCCACTTTTCGGGACAACCCCAACCAACCATCAGCAAGATCTGGCTCCCGAACAGCACCATGACCCATAGAACTCTAGAATTGCGATCCTAGGACCAAATATGAAGCTCCAGTACCCGTATACGACCTTCCGCGGAGATGACGGATCGCAGCCCTGAGACGCGTGGAATCTGGAATGAAGTTTAGGAACTACACACCAACGGCCCCCGTGAAAATCGGAACCACCTCTAGGTACTTCGCACCGTCAACGGATAGGACCAACCGCAGAGCTGATACCCTAGCTCAAGGATCCCAAAGAAAGCGCAACAAACCCCACCAACGGTCCGCCCCAAAAGTTGAAACTACCCGCGAAGATAGCTAGGGTTGTAACAGTCTCCCTTGGTCTATAAAAGGGGCACCGGTAGTTCATTTTCATACACATTTTTTGCTATATACGCTTGTACGCTCAGTTTCATCTATTTGAATTCCTACATTTTGAATAATATATCGTTATTTTACCTTATTTGTTTAGTCATATTCTATTTGAATCATCACGAGTTCCAAAGGTCCCTATCTAATCACAAATCGAACCTCAATAGTTACCATACTAACTTATGATAAGTTAGTATGAGAGATGCCTATACTGACTTGGAAAGTCAGTATGGAGGCCTTTACTTCTTAAGCACATGGAACAAGAAGAGAACCAAGCTTAGTAAGACTTCAAGGCAATTGATTGCTAAGTAAAAGTTAGTACGAGGGTGTCCAAACTTGGATTCCTCGGACTGAAGCTAAGTCTGACAAGAGTAGGTAGAAAGTACATGAAGTACAATCTTTTTCAGAGCAGAGCAAACAAAGCATGGATTATGATTGGATCATTCAATCTTGTTTCTAAAGACTGGATTTTCATGTATAACGGGCATATTTCAAATATCCAAGGAATCGCCTATAAATATCCCAACAGTTCGAATGAAGAACAAAAAGAATCTCTCTGAAAACTAAGTCGACACTCTGCCAATCTTTCTACTCGAAAAGCTTTCTATTTACTCCAGGATTCTACTCACGAGACTTGAGCTTCCAACTCAAGTTAAACATTCGTGCTATTTGGTTCAAAGCACGAGGCTAAGCATTAAACTTAAGTTACTTCTAGGTGAATATCCCTCAAAGATATATTCACAGCAGTCAATTTCTACTCTGGGATTCTGACTATCACAGACGTCCAGCCAATCATACTGAGTTATGGGAAGAAAAACAATCATCCAACCACCAGGAAGAAGGCTGCGAGGTGTGCCATCACTTCAACCTGAAGACTGAGTCTACAAGAAGTTCCTAGGCGATTGATAATAGCAGACCGAAGGACGGAGTGCCAACGGAATATCTATAGATCATTAGGAGGCTTGTATTAAACTTAGTGGATTCCTAGATTAAGTTCGAAAGAGTGGATGTAGGATTTTTAGATCCGAACCACTATAATATCCTATGTCTTTTACTAGCTTTCATTTAAGTTTTTGCATACTTAGTTTCTCCAAACTTACTTTAAGACCTTCAATACTTGTCTCAGTATTGAAGTGTATATCAGTTAAACTTACTTAAGAACTATCTGAGCTAAACTTAATCTTTTAGAAACCCTAAACTGAGTTTCAGTCAGTTTAGGAGAACAAGTGCATAACATAATTACTTCCGCTGTATATTACATTCTCTGATTTAGGGACCAACAAGTCGTATCATGCATGCGCCAAGATTCTTATATACCAAGGTTGTGTTGAGTCGCTTAGGACCAGATCTATTTCCTTGCAATTTGTTTGTTTTGTATTCAAGCTCAGGTACACAAAGATGACACATATTACAAAGTTTCCCAAGTATACATCAGAAAACTTCAATATATGGAAGAAGCGTTCGTTAATCATTCTGAAGAATGCCCAACCTAAGATGGTAGATGTTTTATCCACTGGATCCATAAAGATCACGAAGGTGAACACTCAGCTCGGAGGAGTAGCAGGCCCGGAGATAGTGGACAAACCTTATGCTAAGTGGAGGAATGAAGATAGTATCAGATTTCTGCTGGATTCGGTGGCCATGGAACTTATTCTTCAACGCCTACCAGAGCCGTTGGTTTCGAAGCCCTCGCCTACGACAATGCAAATCAAATGGGGGATTTCCTTGGAACTCTCTGCTAATAGACCGATCAGATGAAATGGAACAAGATTCAAAACTATGTAGATAAGCATGAATCCTTTCAAATGGTTCTTGGTGAAACATAAAATCAATTGAAGCAAGATTTAAAGCCATTATCTGTGAACTAAAGAACTTGGGGAGAGAGTATAATATTGCAGATGTTAATGCAAAGATTCTCCCCAAAATGCCCAAGGAAGATTGGTTCGTCAAGGTCACAAGCCTGAAGGAGAAGGATCTTTCCAAGATGACGATGAATGATGTGTTTGCCCAACTCCAAGCCCACGAATGGGACATCCAGATGGAAAATAGAAATGAAGTCGTGCAGAATGTTAGCACGCAACCCAAAGAAGATGTTGCCTTCTTCGTGAAGAGAGATTTTAAAAGAAGGCCTCAGAAGCCTTACCAAGCTGACAGAGCATCAGGTCAAAGCTCTGCTACAAAGCATCACCAACACCTTCCTATCAAAATAAGGAGGAAGAGAGCTCGGTGGCCGAGCTTGAGGAACAGATGAAGAAGCTGACTAAGCTTCTGGAGAAAGCCAATGCCAAAACTGAGGGACCACAGGCCAATGAACATAAGTTCAGTGAAAGACCCCCAAAGACGTGCTTCGAGTGCAACTCCCATAACCATCTCAAATATGAATGCCCGATGGTATTGAAGGAGGAGATGGAGCGCCGAAAAAGGATATTTGAGAAGAAAGCATCAAGAACAGTAACAAATGACATGCTCTCCAAAACTGAGGTGCCAGATATCTCTGACAATGATGATGGCTATTACACCTCAGATGACGAGGCCGTACAAGATGCATTTTAGGTACTGATGGCCAATCTTGGAAAAGACGAGGGTTTTGAATTTGAAGAAGAAGAAGGAACCGAAGCTGAGTCGCAGAACTTGGTAAACATCCAAAACTCAGTTTCATTTCCTATTGCATGCATAGAAGAGGACTATGAATTCTGTTGCTCAGATTCAGAGGATGTAACAATCGAAGTTTTAAACAAGGAGTTTTCAAAATTTTATGAATTGAAAAATATTTTAGCTAGTGAGAATATCTTACTGAGACTTCAAGTTTCAAATTTGACCAAGGAGATCGAAGGATCGAGGTCACTTAGTGAGGAACTTACAAAACTTAAAGAAGAACTTTCCTTTTTTGCTTTCTAATTTTCAAAATCTTTCTGAGGAATGTAAATCTCTACTCAAGATCCAAAGCTGATTTGTTCACTCTATTAAGTTCCAGCAAGGTTGTTGAGGCCTTAAATTGTCAAAGAGATCCCCCAGACAAATCAGACTTAGGTCTAAATGAGGACAATGTTTTGAGCAATCATGCATTAACTTCTCAAACTAAGAATACAAATAATCATCATTTTAAGAATGATTCTAGTTTAGAAGTCAAGTTGTTGGGTAAAGGAATTGTCAGTTCTGACAAGATATTCAAGTCGAACAATCAGGGCAAGGGACAGAAGTCAGTTCCAAAACTGACTTCTGCCCCCAAGCTTAAAAATAATTTGACTTCAAAGTCAAATAAACCTGAGATGAAGCCAACAATGCCCAAGAAGTGGGTCAAGCATATCGTTCCTAATGCCAGGAAACCCACTTCAACAATTAAAACTGACTTTCGTAAGTGGTCAGTATCATTTCTGGATTCCAGAAATTTGAGGTTCCCTACTCATAATTTTTATGAGAAGATATGGGAGGGACACCTACACGAGGTCTGAGCCCAACCGTTTCTCTATTTCAAGGGCTAGGAAGACTACCCACCCCGGACTTGGTTTTCGAGAACCCAACCGAAACTTAGTTTCTAGGAAGTCAGTTCCAAGAAACTTGGTTTCAAGAAACTCAGTTTCTTGCAAGGTTTCACACACACACACACTCTATTCCTTCACACATGCATCCAAATATCATACATTTTTATAGAAGGAAGTGAAAGACGGAGAAGGTTGCTACACCTAAGCTTAAGGTGAAGCAAGTATGGATTCCAAAGGGATGCATCCAAAAGACTAACCAAGTAGGACCCACAGAAGCTCGAGTACCTAGAGTCTAACCTTTTCTATTTTGCAGGTACAGGGTTGCTAAAGTCAGCTCAAGAAGAAGAAGCGAGCTTGGGTTTTGGATAGTGGGTGCTCTGCCCACATGACCGAAGAAAAAGAACTTCTCTCAAACTTGCAAATGGTGAGAGGACCCCCAGTGATTTTTGGAGATGACTCCAAGGGGAGAGTAATCGGCAAAGGATGCTTAGAGTACAATGAGATCACCATCAACAACGTATCCTTAGTCACTAACCTTAACTACAATCTGCTGAGTATCAATCATCTTATCCAATATGGATATGAGGTGACATTTGCCGAAGATGATTGCCTAATCAAGGACAAAAACTCCAAGGAGATCATGCTGAAAGGAATGAAGAAAGGCAGTCTCTATATTGTGGATTGGGAGAGCGGACAGCCTGACACGTGCCTTGTCGCAACTAGCTCATCCCAAGAAGGAGTAAATTGGCTATGGCATAAGAGACTTAGCCACCTGAATTTGCAATCTATCAGGCACCTTGCCAAGCACAAGCTTGTGGAAGGTCTTCCTCAAACCGGATTTAAGAAGGAAGAAGGAGTCTGCAAGACATGCAAGATGGGAAAGCAAACCCAAAGCATCATTCAAGAATTGTCCCATCACAACAAGCATTGACAGGATCTTGGAGATGCTGCACATGGATTGGACTAGTCGAGCCACCCACCATTGGAGAAAAAAGGTTCACTCTCGTTTTAGTAGATGAGGCTATTGAAGACCAAGGATGAAGTTAAGCTTCAGCTTCCAGAGCTCATCCTTCAAGTGCAATAAAACAAGCTAAGGGAGTCACTGTGAAGAGAATCAGATCAGAAACGGGACTGAATTTTGCAATGGTCCTTTGATGGATTTCTGTGCGGATGTTGGCATTGCTCATGAGAAGTTAGCTCCAAGGACTCCATCAGCTTTGATAAGTGCAAGCTTATCGAACAAATAACTTAATTTCCGATGTACATATACTTTATACTCTGATAAACCGGGATCAACATAAAATATGAAATAGAAAATTATAATATCAAATATTTAGGATAAAATTTTCTGATGAATTGAGAATGTGGGGTAGAAAAGTCCTAACTGAATAACTTGGAATAAATTTCGTAAATTAAAGACTTCTAGGATAAAATTACTAATTTTTTCAAATAAAATGAGTGAGCAAAGTGCAAGGTGGGGGGAGTATAAGAATGGGGGAAAGTGACGTGGACAATAAATTTGTTCTATCAAATTGCATTTTCTTTATATTATTGAATTTATATTAATATTATTAAATATTTTCGATTTAATGGTCAATTTCATGCTTTATACCAGCTGAAAATATATAGGTTGAGATTTTTAAACTGATCAATATTATAATAATTTATATTCTAATATTTTAATACTTTATATTCCATTATTTTAATTTGTCACTCTGAGAAAAGATATTTTAATTTTTTTTGTAATTTATAAATATTTTTATGAACATATTTTATGTATTAAAACTTTAAATATCTTTTTTAATTAAAAAAATACAAAATCGTCTAATTGAGCCGCCTAGCCTGCCTAATCTGACTGATTATCTGAACGATTCAACTACTCAGCGCCGCCTAGGCTATTATGCACAGGAAAAAAAAAACTAATTTTTCGATCAATTACATGATTTTTGGTTGTGCTGGCCAACTGTCTAGTGATTAATTGGCGGCTAGGCTGCTATAGATACCGATATTTACATCATTGCCAATAAGATGATTTTTTAAATTTTTTTCTAAATAAAATAGGAGAATATACATATGACCATAGTGTATTACTAAGATTCAAATTCACAATATGTTAATTATAAATTTATTCACTCTACAAACAACATAATAGACAAGGCCAGAGTGAAGGACCATAGTAAAGTCTTTTGATTTTTTTTCAATTTTGGTGCAATTGGTGTTGATATTTTGTCTTTGCTTCGGTTTTTTCTTGTTCATGTTGCTTTCAAATGGTTGGTGATAATTTTGGTTCATTGTTTTTATTTTCATTATGGGTTCAGCCACACTGTGACGCAGATGAAGATATAATCTGTCATAAGATTCAAATTCATTCATTTTTTAATTACAAAGATCAAATAAGAAGCTAAGACAAGAATTGGAACTTAAAATAAATTCAGAAAAAATTATTATATATTCAAAGGGTTTGGATTTGAATGTGAAAACTTTTGAGGGCATTTTTGTATGATTTGATAATCGAAAGGAATGATTTAAAGATGAAGAATCACATGGAAAAAGAAAAAAAAAGAGAAAATTTGGTGTATTTCTCGTTTGTTACTAGTAAAAACTAATTATCTATTTATAGGCCTTAAGCCTCAAACTCTAACTATTTTTAAATTCTATGAAGAAGGGTGGATTTTTCTTTAGACTAGAATTATGAGCAACCTCTCACCCCCAATCCAACCTGCCATATCAATAAATAAAAATAAAAAATTTAAAAATAATGTAAAATTGTAAAATAGAGATCTACCAAAGATCATTCCAACCAAGAAAGTATGTACGCCCCACATAATATTTTCATTAATGATTTATTCTTTAATTAATTGTATGATGACACTTGTCACCATTTCATTACCCTATTAATATTTTATAAATCCTATAATAAAATTAAGATATTTTTTATATAATAGTATAAAAATAAATAATAACTATACCAAAATTCATGATTTTTTATTCTCTTCAAATACAGACCAATTTTGATGTATATATATATATATATATATATAAATTTAAATGTATTCATATATATTGAATTATATTTCATTAATCTCTTCAATTCATAATGTGTTGCATAATCTCTATAATTTATGTAATTTAATTTTATTTCAACTATTTGTTTGGTATTTTAATCAATAGTCGTAAAATTTAATATTTTATAAAATTAACCACAATTCAAAATTAGTTTAAATACTTATAAAATCAAAATAACATTCTAACTACAACTAAAACACAATTTATGTCAATTTTATTTTACTAATTACTTTATAAATTATATATATATATATATATATATTAAAATTACTTACAAATTAATTTTTATTTTAAAAATAAAATTAATTAAAAACAAATTTTATATATATATATATATATATATATATATATATATATATATATATATAGTGTGTGTGGTTGGGTGGTCATTGATAAACTTTACAAAAATATTGTGGTTGAGTTGGATGATTGGAAGTGAGAAAAATTAATAAAATATTCAGAAAATTGGGTGGTTGCACCGATTGCTGATAAACTTAATCTTATATAATTCTATATTCAGTTGATACTTTTTCAATAAGTCATGGGTTGATTAGCTCTTAATTTGAGTGGGTCACTCTATCACTTGAGTCATTTTTTTTTTTTTTGAAAGGATAAAATTCCATTAACATTGATCCAAAATGTTTAAAACTACCAACCAGTCCAGAAACATGGATCTCCAAGAAACCTGATTGGGAAGGTGAACAACATATTTTGCCAAACAGTGAGCAGCCACGCTTCTATACGCATGTTGCGTACCTAAAACAAAACCTGGTGGTGCGGAGTCGACATAATCTTGTAGTGTTTGTGGGATAGACTCAAGTCTGTCATCAAGCCCGGACAAAATTCTAACTGCGGAAATAGAATCGGTAAAGAGAGTAATTGGATGAATCTGCTCGTCAAGGCAAAAGGAGATTCCAAAGAGGCATGCCAGAGTTTCTGCTTCCATAGCTGTCATTGTTGGCCAAATAGGCCGGGCAATAGCTGCAACAATCCTATTCTCCGAGTCACGAACAATAGATCTAACTCCAAACTCATTCTTCATTGGGTTAAAACAAGCATCAACATCAACCCGGACCGTTCCAATATCAGGTGGTTTCCAAGATCTCTCTCCTGGTAGGATCCCCAAAGGAGGTCCAACCTGAGCTCCCAACAAAGCTTCGCGAGAAGCTTGCCAAAACAAAATCCCCTGCTCCTCTGATACACTCTCTTGTCGCCCTCCACCATGCTTCCTGTTGCAAATGTATCTCCACACCATCCACAGAAGGATAACCCAAATTTCAAAATCAGATTTTGGAAATCCATTGCACACTCTTTGTCCAATATCATGGATGTCAAGGCCCTTGCATTGTTTGAGGATATGCCAAAAGCGACTCTCCTTCCACACTTTGCTGATTTTACCACAAAAGATGAGACAATGAGCTGAATTAGCCTTGAATTTATTGCACTGCGAACAGATACCATTCGTGGGGACATGATGTTTCTAAAGATTGGCTTCAACCGGAATAAAATCCATCAAGGCTCGCCACATGAAGATCCTCACCTTTGGTGGTAACTTAAGGGACCAAACCATCTTTTTCCAGAATTTGTCATCAGGTGAGGTTGTGTGGAGTGGTGTTTCAAAGAATCCAATCTCTGCCAAATAACCAGACTTAACAGAATATTGACCATTTTCTTCAAAGCACCAGTACCTCTTATCTCCCCTTCCCTGGTTGTCCAAACAAATATTGTAAATTGCCTCAATCTCATAAGGCAAACACAGTTGTTTGAGTCTCTGCAGATCCCACTGTCTATTTGAGTTCAACAACTCTGCAACCCGGGTTTCATTTGGGTTGTTCCCAAAATTTGAGAGCAGGCCATGGCCAAGATTTGGAATCCATGGATCAATGAATGCCCTAATAAGTTGTCCATCTCCCACCTTCCATTTGCATCCTTTATATATCAATGTTCGACTCCATGAAAGCGATCTCCGGACAAAGGATGCCGACCTTGATGGGTTTTGTATACTGAAAGCATTTATTACAATGAGTATACAACGGTTTATTTCTCCTATCTGTTAACAATCGTACATGTATGAACAATGGTATCCTCTTGTCTCACCGATAGGGACGATCATACGGCGTGTTGTAGATCGCAGAAGACAGTATGATCACTTGACCTAGTGAGACATAAACCTTGATCACAGCCGAGACAGCGTATGAGGATACGTCTGTCCGGATGGCTGCGACATTGTCAAAATAAGTAGTCTGTCTTGGTTACTTGACATGCTGCTACGCAGAGGTGGCGTATTGATGGACCACAGTGAGATATATTCGTCTGTCTGACATCAGCGAATAATAGATCTCGTTATATTGATTGAGTCCAAACCCTAATGAAGGTTCAGGGGTTTGCACGGGTTGACTGTTGCTTTGACTTGCCATGGTGGAGAGCCTGAGTAACGTGCTCGTATATCTGCATCTTGGGTAACAGCAGTTCATGTAGTACCGCCTGAGACTGAACTTAGGTAACCATATCCGAGTAATAGGATGGGGACATTCCCTGAGGAGCTCAATAACATTCATCATGCCAAAGTCCTGCAGGCTGATTAAGTTCAGGCACGAGTGATAAGGTTTGAGTGGTACTACTCAGGAATAATAAGATATTAATTAATTGTAGTTAGAGCTTGTCAGAGGCTCCGATTAATTAATGAATGTTCGGTAACCTTAAATATGGGGATTCTCAATTAATGCAACCTGTTCTCATAACGTGGTAATAAAGGGGTAGGTCAGTATTAATTCTGTGGTGAAAAAGAATTAATATTAATTAATTAATTGTGTCCTGGGTTGTGGACATGGGAATTAATTAATTTATAGGCCCACTTTATTTTTTGCATTAGGTCCCAGGTCTGGCCCAACAAGTGTGCTGAATTGAGCCCTAAATGGCCCATTAGGGTTTCCAACCCTAGGTCTATAAATAGACAGCTCTCTCTCATAAGTCATAACACAGTTGAAAAACCCTAAACCTAAGAGAGAGAGAGGGGGCGCCGTTTTTGAGAAGAGAAAGGAGGAGAATTTTCGAATTCTGGTCCTGCTCAAGCCACAGATCTACGGAGTCCTCACCAGTAGTAGATCTGAACAGCACCGGGACACAGATCTGAAGACCTGATCTGGAGAACGGAACTTCTTCTTTCTCTATTTCTTTATTTCGAATTTGTTTTGAAATTAGATTGCTAATTTCTGTTTCCGCAGACAATTCGAATTGCGTGGTTGAATTGAAGTTTGGAATTCAAACGCAAAAGATCGGTACAGACACTACGGAGTTTCGGTAAATCTCTCGATCCACAATTCTTCGTATTAAATTCATAGGAGCATGCTAGGGTTTTGAGAAATTAATTATGGGCAATATCCATAGATTGATTCGGTTCAGTTTGGTTTTGGTGATTCGGTTCACGTAAAAACCCTACAGACCTTCCCACTGGTGCTGTCATGATGTCTCCGTCTTTGAAGTATCTAGCTTGGAACACTCGTGCCACCAAGGATGAAGGATTACTAATCATTCTCCACACCTGTTTTGCCAACAGAGCCTTGTTAAAACTTTTGATATCTCTAAACCCCATTCCGCCGCGAACTTTCGGTTTACACAACTCATTTCACTACGCCCAGTGCATTCTCCTATGATCCTCCTCATCTCCCCACCAGTATGCCGCACACATGCGATTAAGATCATTGCAAATCCCTTCTGGAAGCCGAAAGCATGAAAGTGTGAATGTTGGAATGGCTTGAACAACAACATTGAGCAGGACTTCTCTGCCCCCCGTAGAGAAGTTTCGATTCTTCAGCCTGAGAGTTTCTTTTGCACTCGGTCTCGGACATATCCAAATTGGATTCTTTTTTGTTTGATAGAGAAGGTGGGCAGCCCCAGATAAATCTCATGCCCGTGGACAACACTGATGTTAAGGATGTGTGTCACCAAGTCTGTATCATTCAGTCGAGTTCCAGGGCTAAAGGTAACTGCGGATTTATCGAAGTTAATCATCTGGCCTGAAGCTTGCTCATAGGTCCTCAGGCATTCCTTGATTGCCATACACCCTTCTCTGGTGGCTTTGAAGAAGATAAGACTATCATCGGCGAAGAAGAGGTGCGTAATGGAAAGTCTTCCTAGGTCGATAGGAATGCCCTTGAACCAATTTGATCGTTCAAAAGCAGTAATTATTGCTGAAAGTCCCTGTGCACAAATCACAAAAAGGAAAGAAGAAAGAGGGTCTCCTTGTCTTAATCCCCTTGATGGGGTGATATTTCCATAAATACGATTATTAAGGATAAAAGAGAACCGCACAGATGTCACATATCACATGAGTCATTAAACTGTAGACGGTCCTTGTGACATTGTTGGTCGTTGGACTTTGGATTGCTTGAATTTTCAAAGCATTCTGGACCTTGATTAAATGGTTTTCGAGCCTCATTTTAAGATCATCTCCAACCCGAAACACCAAACTCAAACCCAAAATGCAGTAACTGTCAAATCAAACAGTAATTGATCTCCAACCCAAAACACCAAACTCAAACTCAAAAAAATATTATCAGCATATTCTTTTTTCCATATCTTTTTATATTTTTCAAATACAACTAATATATTTATCAAAATTGCAATCTAACCCCTTTATTAATTTCAAATAAAATAAGTTATTATGATAATTATTAATTATTTATGAATATAAAATATTATGCGTCGTATATATATTTAATATTTATTTTAATAATAAAAAAGGTAAATAACTAAACATTTTCTTAATTTGCAATTTATTGGGTTTTCTTATTTTCTATTGTATATTTAAATGTTGTGTGTTAGTTGATCTCTATTTGCATTCTACATTTTTTATTGTGCAATTTTTATTTTAATATATATTTAATTAAAAACAAATTTATTTTAACATTATCAAAATTATAAAATTGAATAAAGGAAATAGATTAACAATTGAAAAAAAATAAAGAAAAACATTTGCAGTTCATACTTTTTGTAAATAATGGCAATGAAACAAAAATATATACTTTGATATTATGAGAAAAAACCATTCATTCTTTTTCCAGAACATAACAATTTATCTTTTGAGGAGATCATAAAATATTATTAGAAATAAAGAATTAAACATGACTTGAAAGGATTTCTACAAAGAGGTTAAATTGCATATACAAAATAGAAAAGGATTTCCTAGCAAATAAAACAAAAAATTGCGTTTGCTACAGTACATACGCAAATTTTCGTCGATGGTGGTGAGAGAAAGTGAAAAAACGCAGTTTGGGTTCAAATATGCAGTTGGGTTGGAGATGAAAAACATCAAAAATTGAGTTTGCGTTTCGGTTTGGTAAAGGGTTGGAGAAGCTCTAACTAGGCTGCCATGACGAATAATGCTATATTCGGCTTCAATCTAATAATTCGGCCAAAATAATTTTATTTACAAACAAAAACTTGTGGCTATTTTATAATTTTTGTTAATTTTGAAAAGCATTTAGATTTAATCAAAGAAATATTTTCATTGAAATAAAAAGAAAAGTAATATGTCTTAGCTCAAATAATTTATATTTTAGTTTAATCAAAATGCATTAATTAGTTGAAACAAAATTTTGGATTTTGATTATGATATATATATTAATAAGTTAACCTAATCTATTAGGGTGGTTGCAATGGGCTTTGTTTTACCAGCTTTAAACCCACAAAGCTAGGTTTGAACCATTGTACAAGTTTTACCTTGCTGATGTGGCATAAAATTGAAGAAGCTGGGTTCTGAAAATAGAACCTGGGTTTTAAGACAAATTGTGGGGGCCACTAGATAAAACTGTCGGCCAATATAATTTTTTTTTAAAATTATTGTTAATATATTATATAATGGATGCGTATATATATAAATATAAAAATTGTATAGTATCTTTCACTAGCCGCTAATGTATATATAAAATATTGTGTATAGTTAATTAATATTTTTCTTTATATAATATTATATATACTTTATATATAACTATATATATAGCGGTTATTGAATTAGTTTACTTATTTAATTATAAACTTTTTATTTAGTGTAGAATGTTTATATATATAAATAGTTTATAATTAAATAAGTATATATATATATATATATATTTGTAATGATTTCATGTCGTCTATATAATTTGATTTTCATTGTTCATTGTTTTAAATTTGTATGATTTAAATTTATAAATTATTATAATTGCTTTAAATTAGAACTTTTGAAAATTTATTATGCAATTTAATGATATAAGTAAAATCTTATTTAATATAATAAATAAATATAGATATATTAAAATATTACTCCCTCCGTCCCACTCTATTAGTCCCATTTGCCTTTTTGGTCCGTCCCACCCTATTAGTCCCATTTCCTAAAATAGCAAACTTTTTCACACTCATCAATAAAATATTAATTTCACTCCACTCACAAACATTTACTTGCATTGGTTTGTGTGTCCCTTCCTATGGGACTAATAGGAAGGGACAGAGGTAGTATTATATATGTAAATGGATTTATATGTGGATCCATGTTAAAGTTGTGTAGTGGGTTTATTATTGTAGAAATATGTTTTAAAAGATTGGTAAGTTTTAACTTTTGATGTGACGCTGACGTGGCGATGTAAAAGTTGGGTGTGTGAGTTTATTGTTGCAACCACCCTTAGTATATAGTTCATGTGTAAAAGCAACTAGACAAGTGAGTGTGCACTGTTCTTTGTTAAAGTAAAAAAAAATAAAAAATAAGTGTAATGCAATTGAAAAGTGTGTTGAATTGGGGAATGTCAATTCATGGTTAGCTGCCCTCCACCAACCAAACAAAGGCCATATCTACTCCATCATGTCTTCATTATAATATTCAATTATACAAATATTTATTCGCTTTTTTCAATAACCAAAATGAGTGTGACACCCTTGATTTAACAATCCACCCCATACTCTGTGTTGTCCAAATCTCTTTAGGGTTTTCTAAATTTTAAATATTTAATTATTAAAAGTAAGACAGTGGGTTGAAATAACGCAATTTTTGTGATAAAGTTTAGACATGAATATTGAGTCCACGCAAATAAATAGTTTTATTGTTAGATGATTTTTGGTATAATTAGAATATCGACATATTTAAATATCAAGTTCGAAAAGTGATAGTTTTAAGAGAAATGATTTTTTATAACAAAAAATTATGTTTACATGCAAAAAATACATTTATTACAAAAAAATACACAAAATAATAAAAATGTATTTTGATTTATGTCTCAATCGCCCCATCATATTTTTCGAAATGTGTAAAGTAACTATATGCTTAGTTTAATAATTTTTATTTGGAGAATTGTCGATTCAAGGCCCAAAAGATAATTTAACTATTAATTTAGGATCCGAAAAATGATTTGTCAATTTAGGATTCAAAAGATCAAACAATTCTCAACCAGGACCTAATATTGAGGTCCTGGATTGAGAATTGTATAATCTTTCGAGTCCTAAATTGAGAATTTTTGTGATCTTTCAAGTTCTAAATTGACAAACCATCTTTCGGGTCCTGAATCGATAATTAAACTATCTTTTAGGTTGTGAATCGATAAAATTCTTTTTATTTTGAAATTCAATAAAATATAATAAAATATGAACGAATATGCCAACTTGACTACATCCTCGTGAAATCCAGCCGGATTGAATTTGGCCTAGTGAACAAAAGTTGAAATTATATAAAATCCTAATCCTAGCCGAAAATTAAATTTTAAGTAATTAAATGTTTGCATCATTCGGCTTATTTTATTTCATTGAAATGCAGCCGAAATGAAGCCTAGTTGATCGAAAATTGGGTTAGAATTTTGTTTAGGATCAGGTGGAATTCATTTTAGCTTGAATTGTATTTTAGTTAAAGTAAATAAACTTAAATAAGATGCTTATTTAAATCCAGCTTGAAGTGGGTTTAATTTAATTTCGGCTTAAATTTGGAATATATTTAATATAGTGTGGCTTTAAATTTGTTGAGAATCAGGCTTGAATTCGTTGGACCTTGAATTGTATTTTAGTTAAAGCAAATAAGTTTAAATTGGGTGCTTAATTAAATCTAGCTTTAACAGGGTTAAATTTAAAAGTATATTGAGTTCTAGTATATATAATATTTTCGGGCTTTAATTTTGTATAAAATTGATCTGGAATTTGGGCCATGATTATTCGAGCTTAACCTCGGAGTTTTGCACGACTGGAATTCGGTATTGAAATTGAACTCAGTTGAATCAAGCTTGAACTCGGTAAAATTTAGCTTGATCTCGGTTAAATCAAGCTTTGGTAGAAAGTATTTCTACCTATGTGTTGTTTTGATGTGCCAAAAGAATGTATAGAATCACAATTCAGAATGTCTCTAGATTAGCTTAGTCTGTACAAACTTGTAATAGCCTGTTAGGATGTCTATCGAGTTGTAATGGAGCCGATGAAGTTGATCAAGACAAACTGGATCAAAATCTTAATCACCAATTGGGAACATGTCAAGGATTAGAAGAAACTGGAACCTAGTCTGAAACTGACAAATCAAAGAAACTGATCGAAGACACCAACTTGACTCTTCTCCATTTTACTAGACTGGTTTCCACTCACACATAGGGAAAAAGAGAATAAGTCAGAGGAATAATTAAAGATCAATATTTAAGAATGAAGATTCCTTAATGACTGAAGTTATGTTAACCAGTTTAGGTTCCTCGGACTGGCAAAACCATTCTGACACAAAAGCAGCATGTCGACATCCAGTGTCAAAAAATGACGAAGCAGATACAGAACTTCAAGAAAAGCACCCTACTCTTGTTAGAAAAAGAGAGGCCTAAGATTGGACAATGCTCAATCCGTCTCTAAACGACTACAAATTTGAAATGCTACTACCTCGTATATAAATAGACAAAGTGCTCAAAGTCAAACAAAAAGAAACTCAAAAAAAGCCATGATACTCTGCACAAGTGAAAACTCGAAGTGTTTTTATCATCAAGGCTAAAACTTAGCCAACCATGTGTCATCTTTTGAACACGAGACTCATAGCTTTCTCAGCTATAGTTCTTTCTTGGTGTTCTTTCTTCCCATGAAAGAACACAACAATCACTACATATCTCTAGCTATGATTATTACGAGCATCTAGTCAACCAGTTTGATAGTTCGGGAGGAACTATAAAGCCTCAACATCCAGAGGAGGAGGTTGCGTGGTGTGCCCACACTCCAAGTCTGCGAAGCCAAAGGAACTAGAGACTTGGACGAGTGAGCTAGTAGACTGGTAAACATTGACATCTATCAGATAGCGATAGATCGCAAAACCATTTTGTAACTGAAGTTTGGTAAATTTCCAAATTTTGGTACGAAGAGAGGACGTAGGACATTTTAACAAAACCTCTATAAATCCTTTGCTCTTTATTGCTTTTTCTTTCTTGCAGTGATTTTGAAACTCAACACATTCTAGTGTTGTAGTATACTTAAACTGAACCTAAAACTCAAACTCGCTAACAAACGGTTTTACAGAAACACAAATGGTCAAGAACCACCAGTTTGTGAGTGCAAGTTATTCTTGAAATTTCCGATGTGCGTCAAACTTACTCTGATCTTAGGACCAACAAGCTTAAAGTTGGTCCTTATTTAAATGGACCTTTATTTGAAGCAAAATTTGAATTGAATTATAATGTGTGTCATTTCATTTGTGCATCATGCGAGTATATATGATTTTAAAAATAATTGAAAGCGAAGTTAAACATATAATAGCTAGAATTGAAGTCCAATTATTTTTGAATCCCAAATTAATTATATTCTTTGGTTTAAAAAATAATTATGATTAAATGTTGAATTCAATTCATATTTTCATGTGAAATACAAATCACAAGCAATTTGAATTAAAATATGGTGCCACACTTGAACAAAATTAAAGCAAACATATTACAATATGTGAAAAAAGTCTTAAAATTAAGAAATTAATTAATTAGGCGGAACTCTTTCTAGACATGCACGTTTTGTTTGACTTGGGGATCCGCAAATACTGCATTTCTTGGGAGCTCGTTGTGTTGGGATTATATACTGAAGCATATATGATTAAGTGTTTTGTACACTGGTCTTCATATATGTTGCTGCAACAATGCTCGCTATCTGATTAAACAAACATACAACGAACCATAATATCCTATTATCTCGCCTATAGGGATGATCATATGGTGTGTAGGAGATCACAGAGGATCATATGAGTCGTTTGACCTAGCGAGATATAAACAGTATCATGGCTGGGACAGTCCCTGGATAGGCTGTCGGTCTAAGCTGCGGCACATGGGTTCATAAGTGGGCTTATCCTAGCTACTTGATGTGTCGGTACATGGTTATGTATTGATGGGATCAACAGTGGGATGTGCCATTCTCATTGACATATGAATGAGCCAGATCCCTAACATACTTCCTATGATCTTAAACCTAACTGAAGGATAAGGGGCACACACAGATTGACCGCACTTTGATTTACCATGGTGGCGAGTCTTACATGTACTCTTATACCCGTATTTTGGGTGTTAGCAATTTGTGTGTGGCCTGCTTAGTCTGGACGTTTAGGTAAGCATATCCGTTTCAGGATGGTGACATTCACTGAGGAGCTCACAAGGTTCATTATGCTAAACCCTGCAGGTTGAATTATTTAATTCAGGCATAAGTGAAAAGGAGTGAGTGGTATTACTCAGGAAATAAGAGATTAATTAATTATGGCTGATTGTCATAAGCCAAATTAATTAATGAATGTCTAAAACCTTAAATATGTGGATCATGTTAGTTTGGTGCAACCCGTTCCTAATAACGTGGTAATAAAGGGGCGAGTCAGCATTGTTACCGTGGTGAAGGTTAAAACAATATTTTATTAATTAATTATGTTCTGGGTTGAACAAGGAAGGATTAATTAATAAAGAGGGCCCACTTTATTATTTGCATCTGATCCCTGGTCTGGCCCATTAACTGCTCACAGCCCATTAGGGTTAGGGTTTCTCAAAACCCTAACACTATATATAGGCCTTCTCTCCATCAGATCAAGTTAGACTTTTCAGTATATTGAAAATAGAGAGAGACGGCGGCGACTATCCAGTGGGAGGAACTGATCGATTCCTCCAGATCTCGGATTCAACTTGGTAGATAATCCTCACCAGATTTCCAAGGAGCAAGGGAACAGATCAGAAGATCAGATCTGTAGGAACCACTGTCCATCGCCGGCGTTCTATCTCAGATCCAGATCTATTTCATCGTTATTGGCTCCGATCTAGATCTGTAGATCAAACGGTGAAATCAGGTATTCTCTAATCCATCCTCTGCAATTAATTTTGTAGGAGCATGCATAGGTTCGCATGATTTATTTAATTGAAATTTGTTCCTGGTATCCTAAGAACGATCCTTGGCAATAATTTAATTAATGGCAACTCGTGTTGTCCATCGTAGACTCAAACCCTACATGTTGTCTAGTAGCCGATGTTTGGCCCACCTCTGTTCCAATAGGACGACGACTATTTCTCGATCGACCGGCTTGGCTATTCACAATTGGTGGCTAAACAACACGTGCTTGCACTTCGGCTAATACCTCCCGCTCATCTTTTGGAGGAAATGGGTGTACAATTCCTCCATATATTTCTCGCCAAATGGATGTCTTGTAGTATGTCTAAACATAGTCATATATACTCATACCCTTGAAGCTGTGACAATAATGATGATGATAAAGTTGATCATTATAAATTAAAGTAGGATTTTAATGATATATTTTACTTACCGAATTGCAGCAATAACATGCGAGCATGGAATGAGATCCAACTCAAACTCACAACAGTCGTATAATTTGTCTACAAGATCAACCTTCCATGTTCTTACGTCGTTGTTCACTTTGAATTATTGCTCAAAAATAGCCACAACAGTGTATCTGCCTGAAAGCTCCACCAATGTGGTCAGTTTGGCCACAACTTCCCTTGTCAACTCTTCGTTTCTTGCAAATGCCTTAGCTCACCTTTCATCGAACCATTTTTCAATAATGCGACTATATAGCTCGATAATAGAACAAATCAGCAGATGTCTAACAACCTTGAGTTGAACACTTCGCCTACATTTGATGTCATAAACGAATATCGGTGAACCCTGTATTTTGACCTATCACACAATTTGGCTTCACCGTCATGAGTTTGTTGTAAGTTACTTGGCAAGATGTTCAATCTGGTCAATTGCCTTCTGATAGATGATAGAATAGAAAACATATGCTGCCTTGTGGTATAACTTCATGATAGGAGCATCGAAAACTGTCAACTTATTCTGGATATGGTAACAACATAAGGCATGTGCTGCCTCTGGATAGACTAAGCTTATTGCCTTAGTTATACTGATGTGTTGGTCTGAAACAATCAGCAACTGCGCATTATAATCGAAAGCCAGTTGTATCCGGGACATAAACTATGCCCAAGCCTCATCATTCTAGATGAGTGCAAATCCTATAGCCAGAGGGAAGATCTGTTCGTTGTTGTCTCTGGTAACAACAACCAATAACACACCTTTATTCCGCTCCTTCAGGTGTGTGACATCCACAACAATCACTTGCCTAAATAAAGATGGGAATACAACACATGATACACCTAAGCTTACAAAAATGGCTTTCAAGTCGATAATTATCATGTGCTGCAATGTGATGTAGTACGATACGCAAGTGCACGTAATCTAACAAGAAATATAGTTCAAGAGTCCAGATATCGTACCATAGGGAGTGAGACTAAGCCGTGCATATTATATTATTTGTAAAATAAGTGATTGTGGTACAGATTCTATCTAAAATTGCAAATGTAAGTGAACAATAAAACCAATCAAAGCCAATAGTATTAACACTTCTTCCTGTCACAGAATAAACATATAAGAACTCATAAAACTCAGATTAACAGTAATAGAAAACACACTTAGGTTGTTAACTTGTTTTTATTCAAAGATCCTATATGTTAAAGCATGGTTCCCGCACTATATCTGAGTCGTGCAACCTCACTAAAATGGCTAGCAAGCTTTCACTCAACCAGATCTGTATCATTTTATCATTCATCATATGTCTATGCGTGGATTGATAATCAAACACACTAAATCAGAGCAAGCGTTTGTAACAGGCCTAAGTTTCCTCATATGTGTACACAAGAAACAAAGGTTGATCATGATTTCCTCTTCTTAAATCTCATTTTGGTCTCATTAAGAGTGACATTCTTTTCCACTGTCGTGATCAAAGAATCAGAGAATTTGAAATCATAATCAAACTCAGAATTGCACAAAAACAAACTTCAACACATATTTAAATAGATAAAACAGTCAACAACCCAAGCATTCAAGCTTTAGTTCATATTTACAATAAGAAGAGTGAAGATAGATATCATGTTCATCTTCATAACCATCTTCAACAGAAAATAACGTGGAAAAATAAAATAAACTCAGCCACAATCCAATCTGCAGCTTTTTTCACTCGTGCTTCCGATCCTTCTTGTAATTTGTTCTCCCCCAAACTTAAGACATTGCTTGTCCCCAAGCAATTAAACTAAAATCAACACAATGCCATATCAATTCAGCCTGCCTTCTGTCTCAATAATCCCAGCTTATTACAAAAAGAAAATAAGAAAGAATTGATCAAGCTTCAACCACCACAATCTTACAAGTCTAATCAAAACATTCCAATCTAGTGTAGAAGCAAAAGTCCCAAAACATTTGAGCATGAATACTACATGTTTCCCGAGCTTAAACTTAACTTCCATTTTCATCAATTATGATCATCAATGCTACTGTTTTTGACTACCTTTAAGTTTCAAGCATGCTCTCCACTAATGAACTCAAATTACACTTAGATCAAAAGGTCTTTATGAGCTTCTAATGTCAGGTTGTTGCTAAGGTGAGGAAATATGAGAATAGTGACTAAAAGAATCAAGAGGTGTCCTCCAATCTCACACTTAACCACAAGGAAATATAACAAACACCTAAGCAAACCTTGAACAAACTTTTCTACAAAATTCAACTAAAGTTTTTTTTTTTCATGCCAAGATTGGCTAAACAACTATGCATCTCCAATGCTTTAGCATTGCTTATTCTCACTAATCATCAAGAAAAGACTAAACATCATGCCAAAATTTAGGGCACCCCCAAACTTAAGATAAACATTGTCTCTAATATTTCTAATGCAATGATTCACACAGACTAACTCTTGATTCGAGCGAGTGTATGGGTAAATGGCTCACATCCTTAGGTCAATTTAAAATGAAAAGGATCAAAGCTCAAATCAGGGTGTAAGGGTAAATGATAAATAACAAGAAAGTCTGCAAGCACAAATTCAAAAGATGGCCTAAATCATTTCTAAATGCAGTTCTTGTTCTAATTTTTCTTCAAGCATGCTAAAATTTCCACGTAGGTAGCATTTCAGACTTTTTACTAAATTAAAGTACCGTTTATCAAGTTTTCAAAAAGTTAGAAACATGGGACTCTATGCTCTAAACTAACTCAGAATCCTAAGATTAAATTCAAAGAAATCATGGGGGCAGACTCCCAACCAATCTACTCACTACAAAGCAGAGTAAAAGACCAAAAAGAGTAGTAACACCCATTAGCATCATCAAGCACGAGACAAAATAGCAGACTTGAAACCACATTTTATTTAGATAACTCCTAACAACACTATTCAACAGACATTAGACATTTAAAACAAAAACAAACACACACAAACTTAACAATCCAAACCTAAATTACGAGTTTATCAACATCACCAAATACTTAAATAACAAAAACATAAACCAATATAAATGTTTTTGAGATAAGATAAGAGGTGACCGCAACATCAAGCCGATTTCTTTCCAGCAGCCTTTTCCTTCACAACCTTCACAACCTTTTTAACCTTCATCTCTTTAAGCAGCTCTTCGTTCTGAAGTTGGACCTCCATTATCATCATTTGCAGCTCTTCAATCCCTCCGAGTAGAATAACTTGTTGCTCTTTTATCTCCTACATCTCACCCTGCAAGTTCTGGAAATGATCAATGTTATTCGTAGGTTGTGGCATTCCATCTTTTCCCTGCGATGCCTCATGACGTTGGCGTAAGTACTCAATGCTGAAATAGCTCCTCACAACCCTTTGTGGCTCATCAACATGGAATGGTTTTCAAGCCTTCTTAAATAAAAAAAGGGTAGAAAAGTGGTGCCCATTTTTTCGACGCTTGGAACCCAATAGCATCGATCATGAACAGAGCAATATCAATCGGGTCTCCCTTCAGAATGGCTACCACCATGAGGATTCTATCCTGACTGATATTTGTGTTATGAGTCATTGGGCTGATTCTATTCTTAAAAAACTGGAGCCAAAGGTTTGCTTCAGCATGCAGAAACTTGGACAACACTTACTTGTTATCTTTTATTTCATCGTTCCATTTTGCTCCCGACATTCCTACTACATGCAGAGCCTCATCCAACTGTTCTTTAGTAGGAGCCAAGTAGAGATCCATGAATTCATCAGGTTCTGGAGGATGAGTACCATAAATCTCATCCAGAACCTTGGGATTGAGCTTCACTTTCTTTCCTCTCACCACTGAAATTAGCTAATAATCCTCGGTTGTAGACTGCTCACAATTTGCATAAAACTCCTTCACAAGGGCAATAACTGGAGGTGGCGATGGGACAACAAAATTTCCCATCCCTGCTGCTCAATTTGTCTAACCAGAGTCTCTGGTAGAGTCTTCAAGTTCTTCCTCAGACTCATGCTCTTCTGATGTTGTAGCATCACTTTCTTCTTCAGATTCATCCTCTGCCTCTTCTTCTGATTCCTGCTCAGTTCTTTCTTCTGATTCTTATTTTTCCTCTTCATTCCCACTTTGAGATCTTTCTCAGATTCCTCCTCATTGACATCCTCTTCATCAGATTTTTCATCCCCATATTCTTTTTTCTCCTCGATTTTCTTCTTCTCAGCTTCTTTTGATTATGCAATTACTTTTCTATGTTGAGTCTTTGGTGCTGGTTTTGTTTGCTGCATCTTTGTTGAAATTGGTTTACCCTTCTTCGCTTTTTCTTCTTCAGCACATTGCTCAGCTGCATGATCTTTTTTTCCTTATGATTTCTGCACAGATTTTCCACCTTTCTGCTGAGAAGGGGATGCTTCCTCTTGATTAGCAATTGGATTTTCAGCACTTGTTTTGGGGAGTTGTGCATTCTTCAGGGTCATGGCGGCCACAGCTGCCCGATTAGACCTTCGCAATGGTTTAGTTACTTTCTTCGTCTTGGCCTTAGAAGCCTCCTTCCTGGGGCTTGCTTTTGGCTTCTCTTGCTTTCCTTTCTTTGGGCTAGGTTCAGAACCTTCATCCTTCATTCCTGGACTTCTTTTTGCTAGGTTCTTAGTTTTCATGGTTGGTATTTCTGCATATTTTTCAGACAAAAAGATGATGACCAATAAATCAACACTATTTCAAACCAACAATTTTCGCACATGAGTTGCTTCGGCTAAGAAATTACTCTCCCCCAAACTTAATACTCAATCAATTTATAAAGAAACTCTCATTCATAGATTCAAGAAAAATTATGGACGAGAATGATTTCTTTCACATGAATCAGAAGTTTTTACGACCCAGAACTAACAAGAACACCAAACCCTTGCATATGTGCCGCATAAATTGCTTTCGTCCTATAAATCAACTACCCAACAAATGTTTCACCCTCACATGCTTTACAGACATGATTTTAAAGAAAAAATCAACAAGCTTCAAGGAATCATCACAAAAATTGCAAAATAAATTTTTTTTGTTACTGTTAACTGAGCATGCATCCATGTTTACTTCGGAAGTTTCAACTCAAATGCCAAAGAAAAGTGAAAGAGGAGAGTGGATACTTACAATTTTATTGACACACTTCACCCCTTAGACATAAATTTCTTTCTTTCTTAGCAGACTCTCTTTCTCACGAATGTCGAACAAGGTATTAAAGCACAAGTATATAAATTGGTTAAACAAATTGTTTTAATACTGTTAATGGCATAACCTTTCGACTTACTTTGAAAAGACAAAATGTGACAATTTTGAATTATAACCATCACTAACCGCCTGCAAAAAGGTAAGTCTCTGCTCCCACGTCAGCCGACAGTTTTTTTCAACTGGTAGTTGCCTTACACGTGCCCCTTCTTGCCAGAATTACTGCATCCGATTAAAAAGAAAGTTACCTTCACCCAACTAAATTTCAATGTTAAACTTAAGTAAAACCAAATTTAAATACGTAAATTAAACAATAAACTTAGAAATTCAACCTACTACAAAAATTAAATCTATTCTAAACTACTAAGTATGCTACTTACAGGCTATAGCATGAAGGTAAAATTAACTAGGCTAAAAATTAATAAAATAAATTGCAAATAAATAAAAATTCTCCATGGACCAAAATTATCAACATCAGATCATCCCTCCATTGGTCCAGGACTCCTTGCTTCAAGGTTCTTCCACTTGAATAGAAGCCTTCTCTCTTTCTATACTTCCACCAAAATAATGCTTTAGTCGTGACCCACTGACCTTAAATGTTTTACCTGTGTTTTCATCCTTGAGATCAACCGCTCCATGTTAATAAACTTTAGTCACTGTAAAGGATCCTGACCATCAAGATTTAAGCTTCCCAGGGAACAATCTCAATCTGGGATTAAACAGCAACACTCTTTGTCCCTCTTCAAATTTTCTGACCAGAATCTTGTTGTCATGCCAATTTTTAACTCTTACCTTGTACAATTTGGCATTTTCATAAGATTGTAACCTCAATTCATCTAACTCATTCAACTGCAGCAACCTTTTTGCTCCAGTGGCTTTAGGATCAAGGTTAGACTTTCGGGTTGCCCAATAAGCTTTGTGCTCCAACTCTAATGGTAAATGACAAGCCTTACAAAAAACCAATCTATAGGGTGGCATTCCCAAAGGAGTTTTATAAGTTGTTCTGTAAGCCCAAAGTGAATCATCTAAATGTTTAGACCAATCCTTTCTTGTAACATTCACCACCTTCTCCAACACACTCTTCACCTCTCTCTTTGAAAGCTCTGCCAGACCATTAGTCTGAGGGTGGTAGGCTATGGACACCTTATGAGTGACATTATACTTAGACAACATGGTAGATAAGCTCTTGTTGATGAGGTTACTGGACATTCATTAATTAATTGGAGCTTCTAACATGCTTCACACAATTAATTAATTTCTTATTTTCATGAGCAGTACCACTCAAACATTATCACTCGTGCTTGAACTTAATCAACCTGGAGGACTTTAGCACGATGAACCTTAATGAGGTCATCAGGGAATGTCCCCATACTATTACTCAGATATGGTAATCTAACTCCAGACGTCAAAATGTTCTACACGAGCTGTTGTCACCCAAGATGCAGGTATACGAGCGCATTACTAAGGCTCTCCTTCATGGCAAGTCAAAGCAACAGTCAACCTGTGCATACTCTTGAACATTCGCTAAGGTTTAGATTTAATTAAGATACAAGATCTTGTATTCTCTGAAGTCAGACAGGTGAATACATCTCACTGTGGTTCAATCAATACGCAACCTCACGTACTAGCATATCAAGTGATCAAGACAAATCACTTCTATCCAACTATGCTGCAGCCTACACCAATAGATTTATCCTCAACGTTGTTTCGGTTGTGATAATTATATTTATATCTCGCTAGGTTAAACTATCAATATGGTCTTCTATGATCTACAACATGCCGTATGATCTCCCTATCAACGAGATAAGAGGATACCATTATTCCCATATGTAAGTTTGTTTACAGATAGGAGATAAAGTTGAATGTATACGCAATGTAATAAATGCTTTCAATATACAAAAACCCAACAACAATGGCACCCATACCACCTTGTTCTTTGATCTATGCAGTGCAATCTTCAATCGTACATTTGAACAATGAAGTATTGTAATTTCTACATTCATCACCATCAAATGGTTCCGAGATCAACTTCATCATCTTCACCAGACTCCACAATTACACAGACATTTTATGTGTTGCGTCTACATCATTTAAAGCATTCTCATTTAATTTCGGAACACAAAAAACATCGACTTCCGCTGCCTCCTACAAATATCAATGAGGATGAGAATCGATAGTGTTGGACTATAAGGGTTGTGCGGTTGTGGGCTCAACGAAGATATGTATGGCCTGTATGGAGATGGTTCTCGCCGAGAGCTTCCAGCAGCTGAATAGAATTGTATGTTCATCAATAAATAGATTTTGGGCACCCACAACATATTACAAAATCGTTGCAGGTGCATATCCGTCACCAACATCGAAGGGATGTTCCTCCCAGTTTCTGTTTGAGTTAGATAATTTAGAGTGTAGGAACCTACTGTGGAATGAGCATGCAGAATGTATTGAATATTTCTCCGCAATTGTGGAATCGTGATATCATGAGAGGGTATCATGACAACATGTTCATCTCCTCCGATGTAGTTGTATTAATTATCTTATTGGCAATTGTAACGAACAATGATAGTGTGAAAGTTTTCCATCTGAATTTTAGAGAAATATTTTAGAGAATGAGTGTTTGATTGTGTGGATTCGGAGTATTGCATGAGATAATTAGTGCTGATCCATTATAATTCTATAGAAAATGTCTAAAATAATTTTTGTACTGTATAATAAGATTGAATAGTCAGTCTTACTTTCATTATTTGAGCATCTTTACAGATAACATCATGTAGTTCACATCAATAGTTTTTGCATGCATGTGTTTTTTTATTTTGTTTTTCTGACTATGGTCAAAAAGCGTACCAAACTATACAATCCAAATCAGAATCGACACAAAAATTCACTTGGAAAAGTCTGATTGATATGAGTTCTCACAAAAAGAGACCCACAAGCACTCTCAATTGTATGAAAAATCAATTAGAATCCCATATGTAGCGAGTTCGTGCCCAAATATATGAGTTCTTGCCAAATTGTATAGCTACAATCTTGTTCTTGCTCAATTAGGCGAGTTCATGCACAATTGGGCGGGGTCAAGCCCCCAATTGGACGAGTTCATGACCAAATGTATCGAGATCATGCCCAATTGGGCGAGGTCAAGCCCAAGTGAGCGAGTTCATGCTCAATTGTGCTTGTTCATGCCCAACTGGTTTGAGTTCATGCCCAATTTGAACTATTATAGTTGAATTAAACTATAATGTATGAAATTATAACTTAATTCTGTAGAATTACATGTTATGTATACATTATTGTTTAATTTCAACTATAATGTATGGAATTATAACTTAATTCTATAGAATTACATGTTATGCACACATTATAGTTAATTAAATTAAAATGTATGAAATTATAACTTAATTCTATATTATTACACATTATGTATACATTATAGTTGAATTAAACTATAATGTAAGAAATTATAGCTTAATTCTAGAAAATTACATATTATGTATACATTATAGTTCTAATTGGGCATGAACTCGCTCAATCGAACTTGGCCTCGCCCAATTGGGCATGAAATCGCTCATAAAACAGAATCCCAACCCTATTTTAAAATTGTTCCAGTTCATGCCGAATTTTAACAGAATTCCAACCTGATTTTAAAAATCATTCATGCCCAGAAATCTTTAATTTTGACCAAAACGACAACAAAAATTCAAACATATACATGCTTAAAAAATATGTTTTAAAATCATCAACAATTTAAACAAAAACCTGCTTAAAAATCAACAACAATTCGAGCCAATTTTTGTTCAAATAACCAACAAATTCGAACTAATTCTTGCTCAAAAAAACCAACAAAAATTGATTAAAAAAAACCAACATATAATTTGACACAATTCCAACCAATTTATTCTCAAATAACAAATATCCAAACAAAACAAACATCTAATATACCAGCAACACAAATCTCCAATATACCAACAACACAAATACATGGCGAACCATAAGAAACCCATACATTCAATATCAAAATATCATTCAAATATCCAAATACATCACAAGTCATATGACAAATCAAAAATACTATGAGTCATATATAACCTATTTTTGCTCGACATCGTCCTTTTCAACCCAATGTTGATTCGGTCGTCCACAAATCAACTTCTCCATGTGAATGCATACATAGACTACTTCATTGAACATGTTATAACCACTGAACCCTTTTTTTGAAGTCCACAACCATCTTCTCATCAATTGCTTGTAAACCAAGCAAATTAAGGTCCCAGTAACATCCAATGCGCACATATTTGTAGAGTTGATATGTGATTCGCCTCACTCCATTTGATCTAAACCTCTTCATAGCTGGAGTAAGCCTGGCAAGTACCACATCATATATGTAACAACTTCAAGTTCTCAGGTCAATCCTCAATGTCAACTAATAATCGCCAACACAAATTGCCATGATTAGCTAAAAAAAACCTTGGTTATAATGACTTAAAAGCATGGTAAAACAAGAAATAACACAAATAATTACAACTGAAGCAGAGAACCAAATTTCAGAACATGTACTATCTTCTCCTTTAATGAACTTGAGCAACTCATCGGAAGCTCAAGGAGCTTTTGTTCAAGAAAGCCTTACTGGAAAGACTTCTTGAATAAGATATGGGCCTGCTCCTCGGTGTCAATTCCATGGTCAGGACAACTCCTCAACAGCTCATTGAACCTGCTACACTCCTCAAATAAGGATTCATCCATCTTTTGGCGGAATCACAGGATCCCCATCTTTTTCTGAATGATCACAGAAGCTGGGAAGAATGCGAAAAGGAACTCTGCTCGGAGGTCGGCCCAAGTGCGGATGCTGCTGCAATCAAGATATGTAAACCAAGTCCTAGCCTGATCCCGAAGCAAAAAGGGGAACACGCGTAGACAGATCACATCCTGGGTCACTCCGTTCTGCTTGATAGTCTCACACACCTCCACAAACATTCGAAGGTGTGTGTATGGACCATCTTAATCAGACCGGTTTTGAGTTCAAAATAATTGGCATTGATACCAATAACTAATCCCTCATTACCGGGCTGTGGTCTATGCCTCCTAGCCATAGCGTTTGGATCCTCATCATCATAGTCTTCTTGGTGCAACCTTTCTTGCTATCTTTCCCTTTCTCTCCTTGCAGCCTCGAGTCTTACTGCTTCTCTTTTGACCATGAGCTGCTTGATTATTTATTTCATTTGGTTCACCTCTTGGACCAACAGAAGAGCATTCCCTTGAGTGAGTTGTGTGTCGGGATCTTCCAAGGGTGGCATATTCGGGTCATCCCCTTCATTTTGATTGTGTGGTGGCTCCATATTGATGATTGTATTGCTTGGTTCCTTGTTTCTCCTTCTTCTGACTGTGACCTCGATTTTTGGGTCGAAGTCTTCGAGTGGTTTGCCCTGAGCCCTCGTGTTCATGCGACCTGAAAAAATACATGCAGGAATCAGCTCTATGTCGACAGATAGGAACTTTGTCGATCAACATGAAGGATGTGGCTGTGTTGGTCGACAATAGGTGTGTCGATCGATACAGACGCAAAATTCCAAAAAAACACACGCACACAAACACGAAATAAAAAATAGAAAAATAAAACAAAAACTCAATCCAATAAATTTAAAAACATACTAATAACAAAATAGAATCTAACAGACCCCGGCAACGGCGCTAATTTGATCACTGTAAAATCTACAGATTTATTATAGCAACAGTGGCAAATAAGTCTATGAAACCCTAAGGTTATCGAACTCGCGGGGACTGTGTAACGAGACTATTCTATGTACTAGCCATAGTTTTCAAATCACAATTATTTGAGTAAATCGAAAATAGGGTTTTTTGTTGTGTAATTTAAAAATAACAATGCAGAAAATAAAGGGTTTTAAAGACAATAATTAAAGAGACAGATTCCAATCAACTCAGCAATGGGGAATAATTAGATTCAAATGGATTAAATTTCGTGTTTGGCAATTTAAACCTAGATTACTAATGAGTGACTATCTCCTCTCGGTCTCAATAATACAACATCAATCAATCTTGATAATTATCTAATTTAGTCCGACAAATTGAATCTTCCTTGTGAGACAGAAAATAATTGCATTCAATTCTCTCTTCCTATTACTAATTTTCATCTTTCGGACCTTCAATTAATAACTACAAGTCTAGATTAATTTTATCTCTCGATCCTTCATTAATTCTAGATTCGATTAGATTAAAAACAAGAATTGAACCATGCTTTTAAAGTTAAATCAATTAAACATGCATCAGAAAGATTATCAAAGCCCTAGAACATGTTAGGGTTTCTAGTCACTAAACATGATTAGAAACAAAGAACACATATTATTGAAGCTCATAAAATAACTTACAAGGCCAATAGGAGCCTTCAAAGTCTTCAAAAACTCCAATGCTAAATAAATTCTAAAGGATAAAAGGGATAATTTTCGAGCCCTAATGAAGAAATATTTATAGAGGAGTGAAAACATCTATATAAGGTATTAAGCTTAAATACTGAAAATAACCAAACAGGGAAAAATTCCCATTTTCTAGCCTCGGTGTCGATCGACAGATGGCGTGTCGATCGACACGAGTGAAATGCGTTGATTTCCTTTATGCCTCCAAATTAGTCGATCTTCGGGCTGCATGTCGGTCGACATCCGTAGTGTCAGTAGACATTGATGCAAATGTCAAGCTCTCCTTAATCTTTTCTTCCAATCAACATCGAACCTCTATGTCGGTCGACACATAGGGTTTTGCTCGCGTTTCTAGCTTGTCTTCCTCGTCGGTCAACTTCTCGTGTGTCAATTGAAACAGTAGCTCTGTCATCTTGGCTCGTTTCACCATTTAACCACTTTTTAGCCTCAAAACCTGCAAAAACTCACCATTTCAAGCATAACAACATCTATAATACACTCATGCACGAAAATAACTAATAAATATACCTAATTGCAGTAAAACAAAGGAGAAAAATATGGATAAGTGAGTGTAAATGTGAGCTTAACAAACCCCCCAAAACTTGAATGCTTGATTGTCCTCAATCAAAAGAAAAGAAAGAAAAGAAAGAAAAGAAATCTCATTAAGTTTAAAGTGCAATGCCTCACAAGATTCATCACATTCTAGAAAAAAAAAATCCACATCACACAAAAATTTGAAAGAGAGAAGATATCCATAAACCACAGAAGACTCACAAGGAAGTGTTTTGCTCATTCACAAAAGTGTTTGGGTTTTCAATGAAAGCACTCACAACTTGTATGAAGAAACTTCTACCATAGGCTTGCAAACTTTCTAGAATCTCCACTGCTTAACTGTGCACACAATTCAAGAACCAGAAAGGAATTTTCATTTGGTTGTAATGTAGGCTTTTTGTGAAAGGTAGGGAAATATGGCCAAGTGACTAAATCAATTGAGTTCGCGACTCTCAACAAATCCAACCACTATCTATCCTCATCCACCCATCTCCTAATATATTCAACTCGAATCACAACTATTTTTCTTTCTTGCTCTTTTTCATTTTTCTTTTCTTTTTTTTCTTTTGACCTTTTTATGCACATATTGATAACGAAAATTTTAATAATAATTTTTTTTGAGCTTATAAGGACATCTATCATTTTTTTTCTAAGAGCTTTTTCTTTCTTTCGCACACCAATTATAAAAATTTCTAATCCACTCACAAATACTCCACCCTTATTTCACCCAAATTTTATAGACAAGATACAATTCGCCTCATTTATAGCACTCTCTTATAGACAAGACATAACCATAATTTTTTCTTAACGCATAGACCAAAAAAGAAAAATAACAGGCTCAAAGGGGCTATTCTATGGATAAAATATCATAAGGGATAATGTTTGGGATAAATTGGCTAACAAAGATGGCCTAAAATCATTTTCTAGCCTTGTGCACATTATGCAGTCTCGAAAAAGAACAGAAGCAAGTTCTAGAGAAATAAAAACATACATGCGAATCTCACATGAAACAAAATCATGCTCAAATTCTCACTTGGGTTCATTTTTTTCTCTTCCACAGTCAATTTCAATCCACTCAAACATCATGCAAGTGCAAGTTTCAATTCAATCCTATCACGTGGTATTCTATATTCATAGGCAATCAACCACATTCAAAATAAAATCAAACTCATCCTCAATCGATTTCAAACTCACACTTAGTTAAAATAGGTTCAAAACTCAACAGTTTTCCTCACACTATATCCATATTTTTTCAAGGCATAAATTTAAATAAATAACAAAAAGCATAATAAATAAAGGGACAAAAAGTTCAAATTCTTGTCCACATCCCCCCAAACTTATTTCAAACTCGGAGAGTAGAAAAAGTTTGAAAATCAGACAAGAATAAAAATTATACGTGATAGTTGATCTCAAACATCAACATTTTTATCCACCGGAGGATTCAGCATTGCTCGACAAAGCGTTTGTTGCAGCTGGCACCCTGTGTCAATTGACACAGAGCCTTCCGGACAACCCCTTTCTCGGTTGAAAGTGTTGCTCTATAGGGACCTCTATCTCGATCGACATCATGCAAGTCAATCAATACAGAGGTCAATCCTCGATTTTATTTTATTTTTTGAAAATAAACAAAAATTGAAAACAAAACAAAGGAAATTGAAAATAAAGCAAGTAAAGATTTGGTTACCTCCCAACAAGTACGTAGTTAACGTCAAAACTCGACGGTACATCATTTTATCAAGTCCATGGAGGATGAGTGCGGACTCGCCTTCCTCGGGCATCAACCATGTAGACCAATCTGTCTTGAATGGCAACAGTGAGCTCGGGGTGAGATGGTGTAATTGGCAATTTTTCCATCCCATTCCCTTACTCCCATTCAATGGCAACTCGGTCTTCTTTCTCTACTTCGGTTTCCTCCACTTCGTGTTCAGAATGCTCGATGGAGGTGATCCGGTTGCACTTGGATTGCTGTTGGCTTTTGTCGAGCATGAATGTGATCTTCTCATTGTTTGCTCGAAGTGTTATTTCTCCCCCCTCATTAGTCAATCAATGAGGCACTAGTGTCCAAGAACTTTCGTCCCAAGATCAGGGGCATGATGCAATCCTCCTTCATATCCAGCACTACAAAGTCGGCAGGAAAAATTAGATGACCCATACGAATGAGAACATCCTCAAGTATACTCTTGGGGCAAGACACAGATCGGTCTGCTATCTGCAACGTTATTGTAGTTGGCCTCATCTCACCGATGTTGAGGCGCTTGAAGATGGAATAAGGCATAAAATTGATGCTGACACCAGTGTCGCACAACACCTTTGGGAACTCGATCCCCCCAAACTCTAGTGGAATCGAGAAGCACCCTAGATCACTTCTTTTGATCGGAATTTGCTTCTAAAGGAGAAGGTTGCATTGCTCAGGAAGCTTCACAATTTAATATTCCACGAAATGTTTCTTTTCTCTCATCAGTTTTTGAAAGTACTTCATGTACCTGGGGATTTCTCTCAAGGCCTCGATCAATGGTAAGTTGTTACTTAGCTTCTTCAAATTCTCCACAAATCTCGAGAACTTGGAATCCTCTTTCTGCTTGGCAAATCGTTGAGGAAAGGGCATCGGAGATGCTGGAGAAGTTTTGGAAGTTGAATTGTTAAGTTTGGGAAGCCTCTGTGTCGGCCGGACAAAAAGGTGTGTCGACCGAACCTCTGTGTCGATCGATAGGCAGAGTGTCGATCGACATGCATGTCTCATTGACAAGACAGAACCATGATTTTTTCTTAACTCATAGACCAAGAAAAAAAATAACAGGCTCAAAGGGAATATTCTAGGGATAAAATATCATACGGGACGGTGTTTAAGATAAATTGGCTAACGAAGATGGCCAAAGATTATTTTCTATCCTTGTGCACATTATGCACTCCCGAAATATAACAGGAGCAAGTTCTAGAGAAATAAAAACATACATCTGAATCTCACATGAAACAAAATCAGGCTCAAATTCTCACTTGGGTTCATTTTGTTCTCTTCCACGGTCAATTTCAATCCACTCAAACATCATGCAAGTGCAAGTTTCAGTTTAATCATATCATGCGGTATTCTATATTCATAGGCAATCAACCACAATTAAATTCAAATGAAACTCATCCTCAATAGATTTTAAACTCACACTTAGATCAAATAGGTTCAAAACTCAACAGTTTTCTCACACTATATTCATATTTTTTTCCAGGCATAAATTTAAATAAATAAATAAATAATAGATAGCATAATACATAAAAGGATAGAAAGTTCAAATTATTGTCCACATCCCCCCAAACTTATTTCGAACTCGGAGAGTAAAAAAAATTTGAATATCATACAAGAATAAGAATTGTACCTGATAGTTGATCTCAGACATCAACGTTTTTATCCACCGGAGGATTCAGCGTTGCTCGACGAAGGGTTTGTTGCTACTGGCACTCTATGTTGATCGACACAGAGCCTTCGTGTCGACCCCTTCCTCGGTTGACATTATTACTCTGTCGGGACGTCTATGTTGATCGACATAAGGCATGTCGATCGATATAGAGGTTAATCCTCAATTTTATTTTATTTTTCAAAAATAAACAAAAGGAAACAGAAATAAAAAACAAAACAAAGGAAATTGAAACTAAAGAAAGTATAGGCTGGGTTACCTCCCAACAAGTGCTTAGTTAACGTCGAAGCTTGACGGTACCTCATTTTCTCAAGTCCATGGGAGGATGGGTGCGGACTCGCCTTCCTTGGGCATCAACCATTTAGACCAATCTGTCTTGAATGACAGTAGTGAGCTCGGGGTGAGATGGTGCAATTGGAAATTTTTTCATCCCATTCCCTTGCTCCCATTCAATGGTAGCTTGGTCTTCCTTCTGTTCTTCGGTTTCCTCCACTTCATCTTCAAAATATTCGATGGAGGTGATCCGGTTGCACTCAGATTGCTGCTGGCTTTTGTCGAGCATGAATGTGATCTTCTCATCGTTTGCTCGAAGTATTATTTCTCCCCCCCCCACATTTGTCAATCAATGCGGCACTAGTGTCCAAGAACTCTCGTCCCAAGATCAGGGGCATGTTGCAATCCTCCTTCATATCAAGCACTACAAAGTGTGCAGTAAAAATTAGATGACCCACACGAATGAGAACATTCTCAAGTATACCATTGGGGCGAGACACAGATTGGTTTGCCATCTGCAACGTGATTGTAGTTGGCCTCATCGCACCGTTGTTGAGGCGCTTGAAGATGGAGTAGGGCATAAAATTGATGTTGGCACCATTGTCCCACAGCACCTATGGGAACTCGATCCCCCCTATCTCGTCTGGAATCGAGAAGCACCCTGGATCACTCATTTTAATTAGAAATTGCTTCTGAAGGAGAAGGTTGCATTGCTCATGAAGCTTCACAATTAAATTTTCCACGAAATGTTTCATTTCACTCATCAGTTTTTGAAAGTACTTCATGTACCCGGGGATTTCTCTCAAGGCCTCAATCAATGGTAACTTGATAGTTAGCTTCTTCAAATTCTCCACAAATCTCAAGAACTTGGAATCTTCTTTCTGCTTGGCAAATTGTTGAGGAAAGGGCATCGGAGGTGCTGGAGCAGTTTTGGAAGTTGAATTGTTATGTTTGGGAAGCCTCTGTGTCGGTCGAACAGAAGGTGTGTCGACCGAATCTCTGTGTCGATCGACACGCAGGTCACATTAATAAGACAGAACCATGATTTTTTCTTAACTCATAGACCAAGAAAAAAAAGTAACATGCTCAAATGGAATATTCTAGGGATAAAATATCATACGGGGCGGTGTTTAAGATAAATTGGCTAACAAAGATGGCCAAAAATCATTTTCGATCCTTGTGCACATTAGGCACTCTCGAAATAGAACAGAAGCAAGTTCTAGAAAAATAAAAACATGCATCCGAATCTCACATGAAACAAAATCAGGCTCAAATTCTCACTTGGGTTCATTTTTTTCTCTTCCACGGTCAATTTCAATCCACTCCAACATCATGCAGGTGCAAGTTTTAATTCAATCCTATCATGCGGTATTCTATATTCATAGGCAATCAACCACAATTAAATTCAAATCAAACTCATCCTCATTAGATTTCAAACTCACACTTAGTTCAAATAGGTTCAAAACTCAACAGTTTTCTCACACTATATTCATATTTTTTTCTAGGCATAAATTTAAATAAATAACAGATAGCATAATAAATAAAAGGATAGAAAGTTCAAATTATTGTTCACATCCCCCCAAACTTATTTCGAACTCGGAGAGTAGAAAAAGTATGAAAATCATACAAGAATAAGAACTGTACCTGATAGTTGATCTGAGACATCAACGTTTTTATCCACCGGAGGATTCAGCGTTGCTCGACGAAGTGTTTGTTGCTGCTAGCACTCTGTGTCGATCGACAGGAAGTGTGTCGAACAACATAGAGCGTTCCTGTCGACCCCTTCCTCGGTTGAAATTGTTGCTCTGTCGGGACCTCTGTGTCGATCAACATAAGGCATGTCGATCGATACAGAGGTCAATCCTCAATTTTATTTACTTTTCAAAAATAAACAAAAGGAAATAAAAATCGAAAACAAACCAAAGGAAATTGAAATTAAAGCAAGTAAAGGTTGAGTTACCTCCCAACAAGTGCTTAGTTAACGTCGAAGCTTGACGGTACCTCATTTTCTCAAGTCCATGGAGGATGGGTGCGGACTCGCCTTTCTCGGGCATCAACCATGTAGACCAATCTGTCTTGAATGACAGTAGTGAGCACGGGGTGAGATGGTGCAATTGGCAATTTTTCCATCCCATTCCCTTGCTCCTGTTCAATGGTAGCTCGGTCTTCCTTCTCTTCTTCGGTTTCCTCCATTTCATCTTCAAAATCTTCGATGGAGGTGATCCGGTTGCACTCGGATTGCTGCCAGCTTTTGTCGAGCATGAATGTTATCTTCTCATTATTTTCTCGAAGTGTTATTTCTCCCCCTCGACAGTCAATCAATTCGGCACTGGTGTCCAAAAACTCTCGTCCCAAGATCAGGGGCATGTTGCAATCCTCCTTCATATCAAGCACTATGAAATATGCAGGAAAAATTAGATGACTCACACGAACGAGAATATCATCAAATATACCTTTGGGACGAGACACAGATCGGTCTGCCATCTGCAACGTGATTGTAGTTGGCCTCATCTCACCGATGTTGAGGCGCTTGTAGATGGAGTAGGGCATCAGATTTATGCTTGCACTAGTGTCGCACAACACCTTAAGGAACTCGATCCACCCAATCTCCACCCTCTGTGTCGGTCAACATCCGTCCTGTCGGTCGACACATCAGGTTTTGGGCTTGTCTTCCTCGTCGGTTGACTTCTCGTGTGTCAATTGAAATAGCAACTATGTCATCTCGGTTAGTTTCACCTTTTAACCACGTTTTAGCCTCAAAACCTTCAAAAACTCACCATTGCAAGCATAACATCCTCTATAATACACTCGTGCACGAAAATAACTAATAACTAAACCTAATTGCACTAAAACAAAGGAGAAAAACATGGATAAGTGAGTGTAAATATGAGCTTATCAGTAATCAATTTTATTTTGAGGGTCTCAACAAACATATCTACAACCTTAACAGTTATAGGTGTGTGTATGTTTTTTAGGTTTTCAAAAAGACACCATTCATTTGTGAAATGCAGATCGCTCAGTTAGACCTTGTCTGAATGCTTAATAATTTTTAGAGCCTTATTCATAGACAAAGGTCCCAAATACTGGATCATAGGCTCCTCGATCTCGTCATAACCAGCATCACAACCTGAAGTCTACGTTGCAGTTAGATTTATTACATTAAATAGACAAACTATGCCAAAAATATGTAAATTATACCTCTGCAGGTTGAGAATGAGGCTGAGTCTAAAGCCTGAGGATGTGGCGGAGAAGTTGAATTATCTGTTCGTCGGCATGAAGAAGTATCACTTCATTAATGTACTCCTTCGAATTGAGTACCACACCGTCTAAAATAAAATGTTTGACATCATCTAGAATGAATTGTTTGATTCTCCTATACAATCTCTCATCTTTATGTTCCTTACGAGATTCCCCATCTGAAGATGAAGAAGAACTATGTCTCCTCCTACGCCGTTTATGTCAAGTTCGTGTCAGTGGTTGTGCATGTGGCTCTGAATCTTGCTCGGGCTGCTCTTCAAACCCATGGGGCTCATGAGAACCCTCAAACTGCAATAGATGTTGCTCAGTTTCATGCTCCTCCTCAATCTCATGCTCCACATTCTCCACTTCTACATCTAACCTACACCCACCTCTAGTCCACATGTCAGTCATAACGGCTTGCCCAAACTCTATCTCTAGTGTATTCGTCACTACAGTGACTATCTCTACTGGTATCTCTATGGTTTGGGGGGGAGATGATGGCGTATTGTCTTCAATACCTACCATCCTGAGCCCTTGATCTTGTATTAGGTGTTGTGAAGATAATGGAGCCACATAATTAACACCCATCGAATCCACTCCTTGTGCAGATCGCCAATAAGGTTTATTCATTTCAAACAGCGGTGGAGGTAGGGCAATTGAAAAACGGAGTTGCAAGTTTGAAATAAAAACTTAAATAAGATAAGTAATTTTAAACAAATATACACACTTAGATTTATTAATATTACTTGTTGATTGAAGAAGGCAACCCAATTTTTTTATATTGGATCTTTTGAACCGCCACTTTAACATACGTGGCATTGCATTCAAATTTACTATCCGGGCACATGCCTGCCCTAACTGCGGAATGACCTCATAGGCTCAAACCTAACAGCACATTAAAAATAAATTATTAACATAAAACTTGAATCACTATTGCAACATATCAAATTGAAACAATTTGGTGTTTCATACCGTAATACCCAAAATGGAACAGTAAGATGAAGGCCTTTTTCAACTTGAATCCTACTACTGGGTACATGAGTACTATAATAAAGAAGGGTTTTGTATGCATATGTACCCCATGGAAATTGGTTTCCTGCATCAAAATCCTCGCTAACGACATACAACCAACTTTCTGTTCTTCGTTTTTCTTTATATCCTAGTGAAAAAAAAAACTAAAATGCTAATATATTGGTCACCCTAAGGTACAATAACCTATGACTAAAATCAACCTCTTTTCCTTCAAACCGTTCCAAAAGTTCTTTAGTACTAAGCATTTGACCCCCACAAAATACTCGAAAAACAATACTCCCTCCATCCTAGCAGAATTGTCACACTTACCAAATTAGGCGTCCCAACCCAATTGTCACATTTCTAAAAATGGCAACTTTTCACACTCAACAATAAAATATTAATCCCACTAACTCATTCTACACTCACAACTCTTAATTTTCGTGCCGAGAAGAAGAGTGACTATTGTAACAGGATGGAGGGAGTACTAGAATTCAAATCATGGCGGGCACTAGGATCGAAGGTGGTGGTTCCAAAATTAAAATTGGTAATAAGCGCAAACTCGATCATGTCCACCAACTCGGAACCTTAAGATCTCATTATTGTTTGACATAATCTCATGACTAAAAAGTTCAATTAAGGACAGATATGAACTAGTACCATTGTCCCCCAAGCCAGCAAATGTCCGAAAACCCCACTACTAAACTCATCAACCAATTATTGTTCTCCGACTGAAAAATAATGTTTGTCTATTTGACTCTAGGTCTTTATTTATAGAATAGGTTTGTATTTACTTTGCATACATGAAACCCAAATCTAATCCAATGGGGCTGCACATTATATGATATTTCATCATTACTAATTGTTACAGATTCTTTATCAAACAAACCCATCAAACATCAAACATAAAACACACACACACACACACACACACACATATATATATATATATATAGAGAGAGAGAGAGAGAGTAGTGATTATATGTTACTCATTCTCTAGATGTTATATGAGACCAAATCTCAACCATTTATTTTATCAATCTAACGGTTATTAAATTATGAATTAATTTTTATTTTTAATGTGTAAATATAAATTAAGGGTATATTAGGTAGATTAGGTAATTAATTTATATTATTCTCTTTCATTAACCAATCACACATTGTTTCCTATTTTTCCTTCTCTCATCATTTCTCTCTCTCCTCTATAATCATATAAAACTTTAAATAATCATAACTTCTTCAATTTGAATTATTTTTTCACTTATTATGTATCAAATTAAAGATAATTTAATTACCTTTCAAATGAAATCCTTATTGCATATGTTAGGAATAAGGTAATTGTAGCAAAAAAAATAATGTAATTGCTTAAACTAAATAATGTAACATAATAATAAGAATAATGTAATACTGTAATACTAATAAAGAGAATTACAGATTGATGAATAAAGAGAACTATTTGTTTCTTTTTTCGGCAAGAAATCAGTCATTAATAATGTAATATACAATGAACACATAATGTACCAATCAGTCGATATACAATGGACCATTCAGACAATACTTTTATCAACGTCATGCAACCGCAAAAAAACAAACATGAATAATATAATATACAGTCAAATAATCTAATATACAATCAATACATAATGTACCACTCACTCAATATATAATGTATCATTCAGACAACTCTTTGATCTATATCATGCAACCATAAAAAATACATACATAAATAATGTACATACGGTTTAATAATGTACTATAAAGCCGATACATAATGTACCACAACACATATTGTACCATTCAGGCAACACTTTGATCTATATACTGCAACGCAAAAAAAACAGATATGAATAATGTAATACTCATGTGACACATAATGTATCACTCAGTCGATGCACAATGTATCATTCATGCAACAATTTGATCTATATCATGCAACCGAAAAAACAAACATGGATAATATAATACAAAGACGACACATGATGTAGCACTCGAACACCTTTTTTATATATAAAATACAACCGCAATTGTGAAATCAAGAATTTTCCCAATTTTTATAAGAACAGCATCGAAATTAGGTAAGTATACTATATCATTACATTATTCTCTATATTATGGTACATTATTTAGCTTTACCTATTACATTATTTAGTTTTACTTCGATTGTCTTATTCTAAACATATGTAATAGGGATTTCGTTTGAAAGATAATTAAATTATCTTTAATTTGATATATAGTATGTAAAAAAATAACTTAAATTGAATGAGTTATGATTATTTAAAATTTTATAAGAATAATAAAGGAGAGAGAATATTGATGGAAGAGAGAAACAAGGAATAACGTAACATTGGGTTGGTTAATGAGAAATAATTATATAAATTAATTACCTCATTACCCTTATTATATATTTAATCATTAAAATTTATACTTAATCCTATCCATCCAAATTCAAATTGGAAAGTTTGATTTTAGTCTCATATAACATAAGAAAGCTAGGTAACCATATAATGCAACCATCCATATATATATATATATATATATATATATATATATATATATATAGACGATACTTTATATGCACGTTCAAAGAACAAAACCAAAAAATCATATATGGTCAAATTCATACTTGTGTATTATAAAACTAACATAAACAAATCATTTCAAGTCACAGCAAAAAATACAAACTAATTGAACAAGAATTGTTGGTTCGATTTTAAAAAATGTAGTAAAATAAATTTAATTGAAAAGGGTAGAAAAAAACTATCCTATACAGTTGATATTGTTCCCTGGTGACTGTGTGGGTTGCGTGGGTTGTCGGTTAACAAATTTGTTCCAATTTACGTGGGTGATAATCCCAGTTCCAGCCTATTTGCTCTGTGTTTTCAAGCCCAATGTTTAGGTCTTAGATTGAATTAGAGTGGGTGAGGGGTAGTTGACTGCGTTCAAGCTCGAATTAAAACCTAGCCCGAGCTCAAGCTGAATTTCAATCTCATTTCAAGCTGAATTTAACTCTAATTAAATATGGATTTAATATATTTCAAACCTAAGTTCTAGCTGGGAGGCCGAGTTCAAGATGAATTTCAGTCCGAATTTATCTCGAATTATATTTGAATTTAATATATTTAAAATCCGAGTTCCAGCTAGGAAGTTGAGTTCAAGCCCAATTTCATTCAAAGTTCAAGCCGAATTTAACTCCAAAATATATCTCGATTCAATAAGTTTTAAATTCAAATTCCAGCTAGAAAGTCGGTTCAAGCCCAATTTGATTCAGAGTTCAAGCCGAATTGAACTCCAAATTAAACTAGATTCAATATATTTTAAATCCGAGTTCTAGCTCGAAGACCGACTTCAAGCCCATTATTTCTAGAGTTCAAGCCAAGTTCCAGCTGGAATGAAATATTATACTCCCTCTGTCATGGCTTAATAGTCTTATTCACTTTCTGCACAATAACCAAGAAGTGTGAGTGTGGAATGAGTTGAGTGAATTAATATTTTATTCTTGAGTGTGAAAAAGTTACTTTTTTTTTATAAATGAGACTTATGAGTTGGGGCAGAAACAAAATGGAACAATTAAATTTGGATATACTCCCTCCGTCCTAGATTAATAGTCTCATTTGCTTTTGACACAATAACCAAGGCATGTGAGTGTAGAATGAGTTGAATGGAATTAATATTTTATTGTTGAGTTTGAAAAAGTTACCTTTTCTAGAAACGAGACTTTTAAAGTGGGACGGATGACAATGGGAAACAAGACTATTAAAATGGGACGGAGGGAGTAATAAGTACTCCCTCCGTCCCGCCTGAATAGGTCCTTTTCATTTTGACACATTAATTT
>JAPKLW010000398.1:317644-366622 GCA_026898455.1 Plectranthus barbatus | reverse complement strand
CTCTCTCTCTCTCTCACTTCCTTTCTCTCTCTAGCTTATAACATAAGATGGAAAAGTTTATTCTATAATTTCTCTCCCTATTTATACTCCTCCTGTAATATATGCTAGTTATACACATGTATGTACATATGGTTGTATTCATACATATATCATCCCTTATAAAATCCTATAACTCATGGTATTCTTTCAGATTAATAATAATACCAAGATCAACATTAAGATTGAATCAACCAAATCGAAATTAATAAAATTTCAAATTCTCTAGAAATACCGAATTTCACTTTATTAAACAAATTTATCATTACAAGCTTAATTAAGCTTGGGGTGTTACAGGATGTCGATCGGAGGCTAGGCAGAAGAAGGAGCTCGATATGTGCAGGCATGTCGATCGACATCCAGTGTCGATCGACATGGAGGTCAGAGAGGCTGGATCGACATGGAGGAGAACTCGGATTTGACTTACATTTGTGTCGATCGACAAGCTCCCTGTCGATTGACACAAAAGCCCGAGAAGGAAAAATGTCTGATTTGGTTATTTTTTGTTATTTTAGCCCAATACCTAGTTGAGATGTTTTTGATCCTCTATAAATATGAACTCATTAGGGCACGAATTTAGCTAGTCTTAATCTCTATTTTTACATTATTTTCATTGCGCATTGGAGTTTTTAGAGACCTGCAAGGTTCCCTATTTCCCTTATAAGGTAATTTAAGGTATTTTAATAATATGTTTGCTTTTATTTGAGTCATGATTTGTGGCTAGAAACCCTAGCAGGTTATAGGGCTTTTGATATTCTTTTCTGATGAATGTTTGAATGAAATCAACTCTTAAGCATGGTTTAATTTCCTTGAGCTTAATTAATCGAATATATATTTAAAGAAGGATCGAGAGATGAATGTGAGTCTAGGTTTGTAGTTATCAATTGAAGGACCGAGAGGTGAAAATTGGTAATAGGAAGAATGAATTGAATGCAATTGTTCTCTGTCTCAAAAGGAAGAATTATGTGTAGGATTTAATTAGATAACTACTAAGATTGGTTGAATTTGTGTTCTAGAGACCGAGAGGAGATAGTCACAGTTTAACAATCTAGGGGTTTTATTGACTAACTAAGGAATCTAATCCACATGAATCTTAATTTATCCTCATTGCTAAGTTGATGATTTTGCATGTTGAAGTTTAAAATATCTGCTCTAAGATCTGTATCTTTAATTATTGTCTTTTAAAACCTTTAAATTATTGCATTGCCATCTTTCAATTTTAAATCCAAATCCCTTTTTCAATTTCCTCAAACTTCTATGGTCTAAAAATTATAGCTAGTAATCAAGATATATCGTTGCACAGTTCCTATGAAATCAACCACCTTAGGGTGTAAAATTTATTTGCTCGTTGTATTCTGCAGTTATCACTCATCTGACATTAAATTTTTGGGGTTGGAACTCAGGTTAGAATTCTGATCACGATCCAATTATAAATTTTTTATAAAAATTTTCAAAATTGAGTTGGGAAAAGGTCGGGGCGAGGTCGCCTGAATTTTAAAATGTTTAATCACACGAAAATTGTAACTTAATTAAAAAAATTCAACATTTAACATTTAAAAAAAATACAATTGTCATTTGAACTTGTTGTATTTTTTTCAATGTATTTATAAAGAGGATATTTTTTATGATGTGTAATAAATTAATAATCAAATTAATTACTCTAAGAATTAAGTATTTAAAATAAATTTACTCATAAAAAAAAGTAAATAAGTTTTGGTCACATGTATTTGTTCCATACAAGCTACTTCATGCCAAGTCTCTCGAAATGAGTTTTAGCCAGGTCTAAAGCATATTTTTCTATTATCACAATAAATTAAGTGGAAATATTTTTATATACCCATTTTCATAAATCACATATAAAAAATACCCACTTCTTATAACACATATCAAAAATACCTAAAAGTACAAAATTTTACAAGGGGAATTGGATTTTGCCAAATTTGATTCAATCATTGTTTACATGATCATAATATGATTACTTAAATAGATTTTGTAATTAAGATATTAGTTTCAGATTTAAAAAAATTGAAAATTCATATTATGTAATTTTAGTCCGGGTCTGATTCCGGGTCTGTTTCGGGTCTGATCCGGGTCAGACTCGTGAACCTTCCAAGAACCGACTGAATAATGGGGGAAAAAACCGTGGAACTTACCGGAACCGACCCAGATCAGACCAGAAACCGACCTGGATCAGACCAGAAACCGACCAGTGCCGAACCGGGTCGATTTTTGGTCTGATCCAGGTCGGTTCCGGTCAGTTCCATAATTTTTTTGTTTTTTTTTCATATGCTTAATTTTTCCTACTTTTTTCACGCACTACGGTCCAGTAAAGTCATAAATAATATGACATGAAAATTACATGACCATCGATTATTTACATACATTATTGTCCTATGTGCATTATTTTCCCAACTTTTTACATACAATATTGGTCAAATGAGCTCATAAAGTATATTGACATGAATAATGCATGACAATCAATTTTCTTTTTGACTACATGAGTGGATGGTAATTTTGCGTACACTGCAATGCAGATGAGTAAATGGTCATTCACTGTATTTGACAAGATCAGTCAATTCATGAAAATAATTCAGATTGGTTTGTCTATAAAATCCAATTCATTTGCAAAAGATGAAGCATACACATTCACTATATCTTCCTTCCTTATTCTCTCCTTCCTCTACAGATTCAATTAATTTTCTCATTTCCCTCAATTTGAAATGGATAATTGGTGCACTATATTTGTTCATTACAATGGGCGATTTGATGATTCATCCAACTACTTGGGTGGAGAGGAAAGGTTGGTTTACATCCCAATGACCAATCTTTCCATACATTATCTATGAAATAGCATCCAGTCGCTTCTGGATTTCGAAAATATTCAACTTCAGTATAATATCTATTATACAGCCCAGAGTCGTAGTGGAAGAAATGTAAGATCGTTGTTGGCGACGGATCTTGATCTGCAGCGGCTTTGCTCTATTTTTTCAGAGCCCAACGTTTATGTTGTTTTCAACAATGTAATCAACATTGGTGTTGGGAGTTCTCAGCGGGAGCCATCCCCGTACAGACCATTCATATCTTCCTTTAGTCCACCGCCGAATGCTACTTTCAGTCCATGTTCGGAGGACTTTCTAAGGTTCGATTCTTCTATGTTCTTTGATCAACCTTACGAAGGTGGTGCAAGCAGGAGTTCACATATTCCCGACTTAAACGAGGGTGGTGGTTTAGTGGAGTCTGATTTTGTTTTATAGGGCATATGGATTGAATTTGTATGACTACATTTATCTCTACTACAAGACCGAGACTTGGTGTGAGATATATGGTGCGGTTGTTAATCCTCTCCCCCCTCAAGATAAATGGGATGTTTCATCTGAAGCAGCATCAATAGTTGTTTTGCCGCCAATAATAACACGTCAAGCAGGTCGACCAAGGAACAGTCGACGTCCTCATCAACATCTTAAACAATATAGAACATCAGTATTAAATACTTATTACTAAATAATATATAATATAATTTGTGGTTGAATACTTCACTTACAAAGAATTTTGGTAGGATAACCCGAACAGTAGTCTCTGCAGTCATATAGAACCTCCTCTGCAGGACTGGAATACACGCCTCTAGAATATCTCGACCCAAATCGTGGGTCAGATTCTCCAAAAAGCTAAAATAACTCTGCGGGAATTGCCACGGTCCCCATATTTGGGCTCTGACTGCCTCGGGATCACCATCTCTCCACTCATTATAATTCAAATGCACATCTATCCCAATCCCCCATGGTCGTCCATCATTCGGCTGCATAAGAAAAATTGACAACATAAATAAGATAAGTAAAGAAATACATAAATGAAATTGAATAATAATACTAACCAGATCTGCAATATCATATGCTAATAAGGATACAAAATGATCAGTCGTCCTCCTCAGCTGGCTACTGGTCTCTCCAGGACCCCTTGGGTGCGAGGTAATGATCACTGTAAAATCTACAGATTAATTATAGAAACAGAGGCAAATAAATTTGTAAATCCTAAGGTTATCGATCCAGGGGAATTGTGTGGGGAAATTATCCTATGTACTAATTATAGTTCTAAAATCTATTGTTTGAGTGAATAGAAAATAGGTTTTGGTTTTATAAAAATAAGGAGAATAATGCAGAAAATTAAAGTAGTTTTGAAAGCAAATTTAAAAGAACACAGATTCTAGGGAAGAATTCTTATTATGGATAACATGTAGGAACCAATTAATTTAACAGGTGGAATACTGCAATAATGTTATATCTCCTTGTTTGGCAAATGTAACCTAGATTACTAATTAGTGACTATCTCCGCTCGGTCTCAAAGTACACCAAATTAGTCAATCTGATAAGCAAATCAGTTCAATTCCTACAGTCTAGTACATCTATTTGGATAGTGTAGATTGTATCATGCTTTCCTATTCCCACTATTAATATTCAGCTCTCGGTCCTTCTATCAATAGCTAGACATCAAAATTAATCGTCACCTCTCGGTCCTTGAATTAATCTAGAATTAGAAAATAAACACAGGAATCATGAACCTAATTAATTAATCCTAACATGCATCCATAATAATATCAATCCCTAGAACCCGCTAGGGTTTCTAGCCACTCATCGTAGATAGAAATCCAAAAGAAAACATATTAAATTGCATAAACATAAAGAACTTACAAGAAAATAAAAGGGTTTCGTGTTCCCAAAGTCTCCAAACTCTAAAAACTCTAAAATATGATTGCATGCCTCAAAAAGTCGAATTTAATTAGGTATTTATAGGGGTGGATGTGTATCCTATCAAATCTAGGGCTAAAGATATGAATAAATCCGATTTTCATCAGATTTCCGCTCCAGCAGACTTGCTCGCGTCGATCGTTTCTGATTGGTGTCGATGGACGTGGCCATCTCTTCGGCGTTGATCGATGCTGATTGGCGTCGATCGACGTGGTCTCGCGCCCCTTCTGCGCAGTCTCACGGTTTTTGCCATAACTTCCTCTCCCGAACTCCGATTGACCCGATTCCAGTTGCGTTGGAGAGCTAACTCAAAGCTTCATCCATTGCCACGTGCCAATAGCCCGAATTCCTCTTGTGGAAGAACTCTTCACTTCTACTCTTACATGTCACTGCTTTTGGAACGGTTTTCAAGTGATTTTAGGCCTAAAACCTGCAAAAACACCAAGACGCGCATAATACCACCTAATATAGAATCATGCATAGAATATATATATATATATAAACTCAATAAAATAGTAGAAAATAATATAGATAAGCGAGTAAAATAATGAGCTTATCAAACCCCCCAAACTTGAATGTTTGATTGTCCTCAATCAATATGCAAGAAAGAAATCAAAAGATCATGCGATTAAAGTGCAATGCCTCACAAGATTCATCACAGTCAAGAATCGAAAATCTACTACACACAAACAATTTGAAAGAGACAGAAAATTCATCAACAGTGGAAGAACTCACAAGAAGTGTATCGCTCAACTCTCAAGTGTTTAAGGTATAGATGAAAGCACTCAACAACATGTATGAAGAAATTTCTACCATAGGCTTGCAAATTTTCTAATATCTCCACTGCTAGAATGTGCACACAAGTCTAGAATCAAAAAGGACTTTCATTAGGTTGTAATGTAGGCTTTTTGTGAAAGGTAGGGAAAATTTGGCCAAGTGACTAAAATCAATCAAGTTGTACTTCCTCAATCAATCCAAACCACCTTCTATTCATCATCCACCTCATCTCCTCATCAACAAATACACAACTTTTTTTTTCTAGCTCATTTTAGCTCATTTTAAACTCTTATGCTCTTTACAAAACCTTGCATCCTTTTCTTTTCAGAGATCTTATGAGAATTCTAATTGTTTATTTGTGCTTCTTTTTCACACATCTTTTCACCACTAAATTATATTTTCTTATCTCGATCTCACAATCATTCCACCCCATATACCACAACTCAAAACATGAGTGAAACCAATACTTCTTCTTAATCTCATAGACAAGGAAAGAAAAATTTTGTATAGGCTCAAAAGTGGCTAACTAGGGAAAATTCAATTTGAAGGGACAGTGTTTAGGGAATTGGGCTCTCAAAGATGGCCTAAGATCATTTCCCAAACTTGTGCACACTATGCAGTCTTAACACAGAAAATAGGCAAGTTCTAGAGAAATAAAAACACACATGCGAATCTCACATCAAACGAAATAAAGGCTCAAATTTCTCACACAAGGGTTTAAAATTTTCTTCCACAGTTAATTTCAAATCAGCTCAATCATCATGCAAGCATCAGTGTCAAATCAATCCTATCATGCGGTATTCTACATTTATAGGCATCTAACCACAATCACAATCAATTCAAACTCAACCCTCAACCGATTCTAATCTCACAATCTTATTCGGGTTATATCAAAACTCAAAATTTTCCCCACAAAATAGATAAAATTTAAAAATTAAGGCAAAAATTAAATACAGAAAGCAGAATAAATAAAAGATAGAACGTTCCATCTCTTGTCCACATCTCCCCAAACTTATTTCCAACTCGAAGAGTGGAATAAGTTTGAAAATCAGACAAAAGAGGGAACGATACCTGGTAGTGGATCTCAGACATCCACTTTTTATCCTCGGAGTCTTCAGATATTGCTCGGCGTGAATTGCTGCAGCTGGCACTTCGCGTCGATCGACGTGAAGCCTTCTTGCCGATCCCATTGAGGATCGAAGTGTATCACGCTAGGCTGCTTGGCGTCGATCGACGCCAGGCTGCGTCGATCGACGTCGAGCCGATCTCTAAATTTTTTTTATAATTTTAATACTGCAAAACAATTGTTGACGCAAAATAAAAGAAATTCGAAAAAAAAACGAAAATTGAAAATAAATTACGGAAAAGGTTGGGTTACCTCCCAACAAGTGCTTGATTTAACGTCGCAGCTCGACGATACCTCAAATCACCGCCAGGGAGGTCGGGTCCAGACTCGCCGACCTTTGGAATCCACCATGTAAACCTTCCGATCCTTGATAATGGTGGTGAGCTCAGAACAAGGTGGCGTAGTTGATAGATTTACCCCTCCGTTTCCTCGCTCCCATTCGATGGCAGCTGCTTCTTCCTCTTCAGATTCATCCCCTTCATCAGTAGTGGAGATTAGATTGCACTCCGCTTTCTTCTTCCTCTTGTCGATCACAAAGGTGATCTTTTCATCGTTCGCTCGGAGTGTGATCTCGCCGCCTCGACAGACAATGAGAGCAGCGCTAGTGTCGAGAAACTCACGCCCCAAGATCATGGGCATGTTCTTGTCTTCCTTCATCTCGGGCACCACAAAATCTGCAGGGAAGACGAGATAGCCCACACGAATGAGCACATCCTCTAGTATACCTTTCGGGCGGGACACAGAGTTGTCCGCCATCTGCAGAGTGATCGTCGTGGGCCTCATCTCTCCGATGTTGAGACGTTTGTAGACATCAAAATTAATCGTCACCTCTCGGTCCTTGAATTAATCTAGAATTAGAAAATAAACACAGAAATCATGAACCTAATTAATTAATCCTAACATGCATCCATAATAATATCAACCTCTAGAACCCGCTAGGGTTTCTAGCCACTCATCGTAGATAGAAATTCAAAAGACAACATATTAAATTGCATAAACATAAAGAACTTATAAGAAAATAAAAGGGTTTTGTGTTCCCCAAGTCTCCAAACTCTAAAAACTCTAAAATATGATTGCATGCCTCAAAAAGTCGAATTTAATTAGGTATTTATAGGGGTGGATGTGTATCCTATCAAATCTAGGGCTAAAGATATGAATAAATCCGATTTTCATCAGATTTCCGCTCCAGCAGACTCGCTCGCGTCGATCGTTTCTGATTGGCATCGATCGACGTGGCCATCTCTTCAGCGTCGATCGATGCTGATTGGCGTCGATCGACGTGGTCTCTCGCCCCTTCTGCGCGGTCTCACGGTTTTGGCCATAACTTCCTCTCCCGAACTCCGATTGACCCGATTCCAGTTGCATTGGAGAGCTAACTCAAAGCTTCATCCATTGCAATGTGCCAATAGCCCGAATTCCTCTTGTGGAAGAACTCTTCACCGCTACTCTTACATGTCACTGCTTTCGGAACGGTTTTCAAGTGATTTTAGGCCTAAAACCTGCAAAAACACCAAGACGCGCATAATACCATCTAATATAGACTCATGCATAGAATATATATATAAACTCAATAAAACTACATAAAATAGTAGAAAATAATATAGATAAGCGAGTAAAATAATGAGCTTATCAGGTAGTAATGTCAGCATCAGAACTGTCTGAGAAAACTAGGGGTACCAGATCCTGTCCACCAGAAACACTCTGACAATCATCATCGGGGATTATAAGTCTCTTACCCCTCTCAATATTCATATCCCTCATCTGCCCATCCATCTCCTCCAGCCTCTGTCTGGTCTCACCACCAGATACACTCATCCTCCTCCTCTCCGCCTCCTCCGGCCTCCTACTGGTCTCACCACCAGATACAATCATCCTCATCCTCTCCGCCTCCTTCGGCCTCCTAGTGGTCTCACCACCAGGTACACTCGTCCTCCTCCTCTTCGTCTCCTCTAGCCCTACGACTCCAATCACGACTCCTATCATGAGCCAAGACCTCTCTGAAGGCCGCATCATCTACATCTGTGCAATGACGACATCTAGATGCACGAAATAAATTTGTAACTAGGGGGATCACCCTTTCTGTCAGTGCCTCATGAATAACGGTCCGGACACTATCTAATATACTCACAGATGGACTATGTCTTCTAGTATCCCGGGAATTCCCACTGGAAGAATGTGCATGATGCCTCGCCCGAGTGCGTCTACGGGACGGTGTAGCGGTCTCCGATGGCGATCCTCCCTCTAACTCCCCACCAGCTCCTCTCCCAACCCATCATGCACCTGCACCCCGTCCAGCACCCTCTTCTGCACCCCGACCCGCACCCCGTCCTACACCCCGTCCTGCACCCTGTACTGGATTTTCTGGCAGTTGGAACTGTACCCCAATCGGATTGTCCATCTCCGCAGAAGTAAAATATAATATCTCCTTCTCGGCAAGAGAAGCCTCCAAATTAGAACTCACTTCAAGCTGTGAATTAAAGTACTAACAATTAGAAAAATATTAATGGATAATCTAGATTTCCAAAAAATTACATACCTCATCTTGAACGAAGAATTGCCCCCAATCAATCGTATCCGGCCTCGAAAACTCCCATTTCATAAATCGAGGGAGTGCATCAGGCCTTCGCAGAATAGCGCAGGCACGACCCAACTTAGGAATGGCCTCATAGGCCCACACCTACAAAAAATAACATAAAATATTTCACTCTTGTAGGTGTAAGAATTAATTAATTAACAAAATTAAATTATACCTGTAATGCCCAAATGGGTCCGCCTAAAATAAAGCTCGCACCACTGATTCGATCTGCTGTGGTAGGGGCAAGGTCCAAATAATAACATAAACACTGAAAAGCATATGCCCCCCATGGAAATGAACCCCACCTACCCAAATCCTCAACCATAACATATACCCAACTCTCAATCTTTCTTTTTTTGGAAAGTCCTAAAGCAAAATTCCAAGCTGCTAATATATTAGTCACCCTCAAGTACAAACCATGATTAGTGCGTTCTATTTTTTTATCCCTAAAAATCATCAATAATTCTCTAGCGCTAAGACTCTTACCCCCACAAACTGTACGAAAAACCAAAGTGCTAGAAGGATCATGATCGGCACAGGGATCAAAAGCACTAGAACCAAAAACAAATCATGTAACTAATGCAAATTCGGGCACTCCAAATTTTATAATCTGTCCATTAATACAAAACCATAAAGCATTAGGGGATTCACTAGTAATTTGAAAGCCTAATAGCTCTATTAATGGTTGCGATGCACTAGGACCATTTTTCTTCCGAATTAATAAGTTACCGAACGGCCCATTAATAAATTGATTAAGCAACCTATCACCCCCTATCGAATATAATGTATCATTAATAGTCTCTAAACTGGTCACTTTAGTGTATAAGTTCACTTTAGTAATTAGACTACGAAAAGAGGGCCTAATCCACTGTGGCTGCAAAAATCAAACACAAAATGCAACAATTATGAAAGATTCGCCAATTTAACATGTAATTTAATTCAACAATATGCATAATTCAACAAATTCAACCAAATGCATAATTCAAAATAATTGCAACAAAATTATTCAACAAATTCTAGGCGAATTACTTCAACAATTGCAAGATAAAATAATTCAACAAATTCCACTAATTTCATTCGAATCAATTCACCAAATTGAAAATAAAATAATTCAAAAAATTACCAAAAAATCAACCCAATTACACACGACATCCATGTAAATAATTCAACAAATTCAACCAAATAATTCGGCATTCTACATTCCAAACATGTAAATATTCAAATTTAACATATACCCATTCCAATCTATGCATAAAACCATTAAAATCTATAAAATTTCAAGATAAAAAATCTTATTTTTTTTTCGAATATAAACCGTAAAAAACGAAACAAAATTGGAGTGAGATTTACAAACTTACTTCTTGGTCGGCCATGTCAATTTAACAATTGGAATCGGTGGTTGGGAAGGATTGAGCAGTCGACTTCGTGAAGGGGGCCAAACCTAGTTTTTTCTTTCGTGAGAAATCGACGCAGAATGGGGAAAAAAGGGTTTTCTCGTGTTCAAATATTTTTTTTTCAAAATTTTGACCAGGTCGGTTTCGGGTTTACACGCGGGTCCAGTCCGATTCGGGTCTAATCTGACTCGCGTCGGTTTCATTATGAACGAAACCGACCCGACCCAACATCAGTCTGATCCGGGTCGAATCGTGGTCTGATTCGGGTCTGATCCACTTTTTCATTTTTTTTTATGAAAATCTAATTTTTCAAATAACTTATAATTCTATTTTTTAAAAAAAAGTCCGAATATTTCCAGTATTTTAAATTATAAAGCTAATAAAATTTAAATAAAAAATCATTGTTGTTTGAAAAAAAGTACACTGACATATGACTTTAACTGAAAAGTGTACTTTTGAATATTTTTGATATGTGTTATAAGAGGTGGGTATTTTTTATGTGTATTAGGCTAAATGGGTATTTTGAATTTTCCACTCATAAATTAAACTTACGTATAAATAAAAAGTCTTACGAAAAAACTTGTGTTAGGTTACATTGTATTCTTATTGTCGCTAAAATATATGGGTAGGACTGTAGGAGTGTGTGCACAGCAAATAAATCATTGAAAATTGATCAACTTTTTAAAACATAATACTACTTATACCACTACTCTTTTAGTCAAACTGGGTTTGATGAATCTCACCGTTAGTTCCAACTAAGTTTTTCTTTGAAAAATAATTAGTTCCATTTAGTCAATAAGGATTTTGAAAGACAGATAGCTGCTGAAATATTTGACTTGGAGTTGAAAAAGCTTTGTTGGCTCAATTTAAAGAAAACAAAAACAAAAAAGACAAAGAAAAACGACATTTTTCGGCAAAATATACTTTTTCGTTCTTCAATGTGTAGCTGATAAAAGTTTTTTATTTTTATTTTTTTACTAAAATATCTGGACAGAAGTTAGGAGGGAAAAATTGAGATGAAATATGAGAGGACCAAGATGATGTTTCCCATTAGAAATTTTGGACCAAACGTTCTTCCCTCCCAATCTTGCCAGAGTAGAAATTTGACATCTCATGAAATTTTTCAGATTTTTTATATGATGGTCCTCATACTAGACAGCAACATTTGATCAATTTTCAATTCTTTTATTTGCTTTTTACCATTGAAAAGTTTAAAGAAAAAACAAAGCTCTTGTTCTTCACCTATGATGAATTTTCACGTCAATTATTGATTGATTAATCATAGAAATGAATACACCTCTATCTTCCCTATTTTCGCAAACAAAAATCAGAGAAATTTGATTTATGTTGAAATCAAGGGGCAAAAAAAAGGGGGGTTGTACAACAAGCACATCATCATGTACAACTCTCAAGCATAAACAGAGCCACAAGACAGAGCCATCAAAAGAAATGCAGCTTGCTCTTCCTCTCCTAATTTTCTCCTTCTGTTAGTGTTTGATCTAGGTCTCTGCAAAGCTACATCTCTACCAAAAGCCCACAAATTCTTATTGAATGGGTTTCCAACCTTTAAGGTACTATCCCCACTGCTGCTGGTACTACTGTTACTGCTGTGGCTCTGATGGCTAATTACATTTTTACCACTTGTTGATTTCTTTGTTTTCTTTTCTTCTTTAGCCACGCCCATTAAAGCCCTCCTCTTCTTTCTGCTTCGAATCCCACATGCATTGCACAGTGACTGCACGCAAAGTAAAAAGGCTTTGAATCAAGATCTCCCATTATTATAAAAAACAACCAAGGAAAAGTTACACACACACTCACAGACAGTGAGCACATGGATGGACTTTCTTACCTACCTACCAAAGATTAAATCTTTTTGTCACACACACAAGCCTAAGATGCATTTTGAAGTCCAATAATTTATGGGTCATAAACAATGTTTGTCAACAAACATGTGCATCACGTGACTTGTCATAGATGTGTAGTGTATACAATGCCTATAAGCCCACATTCACGTGGGATAGAGTGTAAATATTATAACTAAGTTGAATACTTAATCAAACATAACGTCTACAAAATTGAACAAAGATTCACAAACATTTAAAATAAATTTATACCTTGGGTCCAGCTGGACCACCTCGCCATAGGGGGGTTTTGGATGTGCCGCAATCAACACAAGTCTTTACATTTGAGCCTTCTGATGAAACCCTATCGGGAGTAGCTGGTGCTTGGCTGCTCATTTCTTCACACTCTGATCCCTGCACAAACACCCAATACCGAAAATTAAAAACCTAATAACAAGCACGATCATAGCATTTCAAGTTCAACTCGATCATGAGCTAAAATTAATTTTTGAATAAGAACCCCCGATCACTTACTTTATCGCTCAGATCCATCATTAGCTAACTATTTATGCAAGATCTGAAGCAAACTACTGGATCAAACAACTGAAATAGAAGTGCTTCGCTCAGAAACACCTGATCAAACCGGAAAACTGGGATCACGCTCCAAAATCGCGACGATTAGAGGAAATCAGTGATAGGAACGCAGGAAACTGAGGCTTTTTAACTCAAAAACTATCGAAAACGGTAGCAAAATACGCATGAGAGCGATCTGGATAACGTCAGGTGCAACCTCTCCCAAAAACTGAACTCGAATGAACTAGATTACTGAACAACAGCTATATAACTCTCTCTCTCTACCTATGCACGCAGACACGTATAGCTATGGATACAGGAAGGAAGTAGAGCTTATTGAGTGGTCGGGAGTGAGGAAGAATTCGGCTAAAGGATTGAGATGAAAAGACAACCGACAAGCAGAAATTCTAGAGAGAGATAAAATGTGCGGATTCTGGGGGCGATTGTCAAAAATTTATTTGTTGAGGGGTTTATATATAAGTTTATGAAAACCCTAAGGCGCGCAAGAGGGTGAAATGACGGGAAAGGGCCTGGGTTCCAAACATATTCTGTCCCCGCCAAATTATTGCGCAGAAAAAGACGCTATGAGAAATTTCTTGATCTTTCGGATTAGGGCGTTTTCGGGAATTCGTGGAAAAGCATTTGGTGTTTGCCGCCATAGGCAAATTTTGTAGGGTTTTTAGACACGCAGAAGCACACTTGAATGTGTGTGACAAAATTCGAACAATCTTTTTGTAAAAATTAATGTTTTCCATAGGGTTTTGGCCGCTTGGCGGCTTGATCGAATAAATATGCGACCATTATTTGAATTTCTTTTTATTACTCCCTCCGTCCCGGGTCTCTTGAGACGTTTGACCCAGCACGGAGGTTAAGAAAAAGTTATTAGAAAAGTTAGTGGGCTTAGATTAGTAGGTTAATGATTAGGAGAGATAGTGGTGTATGAGAGATAGTGGGGTAGGAATAGAGTAGGTTTAGTGGATATATTAATTAATAAAAACTTTCCAAAAAAGGAAACGTTGCAAGTGTTATGGGACGGACCAAAAAGGAAAACGTTGCGACTATCTTGGGACGGAGGGAATACAAATGAAAATTGACGTAACTAATCAATCCATTCACTCCCAAAAATTAAATATATTCTTGAAATAAAAATGTTTTTATACTTTAAAAAATGTATATGAATCTGAAGAATTTCGTAAACATTATTGTATTTTTTAGAATACAGATGAAAATTGAGCATGTAAGTATGAATGACCAATACATTTCATTATATAGGTATGGTGTTATTTAAAGAACTATCTATAGTGAATGAATTACGAATTTATTTGAATAGAACAACATTTATGTCTTTAATATTCATTTGATAATGTAACACTTTAGGTATCATATATAATATAATTGTTATCTAAATCATAAATTATATTATGCAGATATGTTAATGATCGTACTAATAAATGTTAGTACTATTTACAATAAATAAAAATAATATAAATATCTATTGCAATTTTGTGCAAACTTTTAATTTGAATTTGCGCAATACGATTCTTGTATTATATGTCGATACATTATATAATATGTAAAAAATAAAATTTAAAAATAATCTTATTGAGTATTCGAGACAGAGTATAAAATGACTGGAACTATAGTTTTCAAATCTAGAACTACTTATCACCTATATATGATTTTCTTAAAAAAGAAATATCCTGGTCATCCAATAATTTTTTTTTTTTTTCCATTTTTCTATCGTCTATCTATTGGATCCCAAACTATCAAGAGTTTAAGTGCACGCGGGAGTTTAGTGTAAGAGATTAAACTTAGAGTCAAAATCCTAAATAATTATTTTCGCTAAATAAAAACCTTAAATAACCATTATTATATACATATTCAAAAAATGATAATTTTTGAATATTACCCTCACTTTTACAAATATAATTCGTACATGTCAGTAAAAAAAATAAAAATACAAACTACTTGCTCCATTCTGAATGCAGTGTTCAATGTTTTCTTAAAAATAATTAAACGATAAGATTGCAAATGTTTTAATTTTAAGATTTGTTGTCAGAAATTAATTTAAAATAAATAATTTAATATACTCGCAAATACATTGCATACCAATTTTTTTTTATCTTAATTTTTTAAGCAATTGAAATTACAACTGAATATCTAAGTTGCAAATGCCACGTGAAATCACAAACGAATTTTTTTTTTATCAAAATGGCAAACGACATTAGCTATTTTTTTAGAATTTTTCTTAATTGCAAATCACCCAAAATCACAAATTAAATTACAAACATAATTTTAAACAAGTCACAAACAAATTTCATTTAATATTTTATTTCATTATCTTTTACTAAATCGCTAACCACTGAATTATAGTCGCAAAATATTTATAACCAAATTGCAAATGAGATTGCAAAGGATTAAATTTCATGTTTACTTATTATTTTATTATTTTCATGTGAAAATAAATGAAAACTATTTAATTTAAAATTATATCGTAAACATGAATTTATTATTTATAAATCATAAATCAAAGTGGATTGAATGTCAAACCCAAATTAACTAATATATGTTGCAAAGTACAAATTTGAGTAATAAGATTGTAATTATTATAATAATGATTTAAATTAAAAGACATGCAAAAAATAAATTAATAGTACGGATATTTGTGGAAGTTCATATAAATTTGGCTATTACTTGCATATGTATATAGTGGTGGCTATTTAAGGTTTTCTTATAATGAAATTGACCATTTTGAAATATTTCCTCTTAAACTTATGCCAATTGACTAGAGTTAGTTATCTGCCTACCTTAATTAGTTGAACGGTTAAAAAGTTCACTTACAAATATACACCAACAACTTTCGATTGTTGAATTTCAAAGTCAGTCGAAGCGAGTAACTAAAATTATGAACTGAAAAATAAAAGCATTAAAGGGCAAATAATTTATAGTCGTTCGGAGCCAAAATTCTTATGTTCACTTTTCGCTCTCCACGAATGAAAATAAATATTCTCCAATTGACCACGATAATAAAATATAGGTTTAAGTATTTGAATCTTCTCCAACTGAATTTCTGCGAGTCAGTCACAAGCACTGCAGTTAATTGATGTTAGGATCTATGTTAGAAATATCATAACCCCTTGATCTCGAATGTATGTAGTTTAGTTTTGGTGCATCAAAGCTTAGTCAATATAGTTTCTAGCAACTTAGAATCAGGTCAAAATTGTAAAAGTCCTGTATAGGATACATATACTCAAGTTGTAATAGAACTAGAAAAGAAGAATCAAAGAATGTTGAAAGAATCAGTAGGCCTGAAGATTGCTGGAGATGCTAGTAAGGGTTAGCAAACGCGAAGGAATGCTGGACACGCAGCAAGACTGTTGAGATGTTAGCAGAATATCAACTGTCAGCAAACACTCAACAACAATCAAGACAATACAAAGTCGTAAAACAAAAGGATCCAGATCAGAAGAAAACCCGACAAATCAGAAAGAAGATCAATCAACAGACACAAATAAGGTTTCCAGATTCAAACTAAAAGATCCATTCTGACAAAGACGACTACAATAGGAGCTACGCCAATCAGATACAAAGGAGACTTGAAGAGTCACTGTGCCTTGCAGAAAAAGAAGAATAGAGATTGGCGAGCAAACCCTCAGAGTCTAACGGATAAGATTTAAACAACCGTTTGAATCTTCACCTATAAATAGGTGTAATCTAGAAAAGATTCAGAGGTTTGCGAAATTTCATTAACAAAGAAAACAAGAGAAGATCCAAACACTCTCAAACTCACGCGAACTCACCTGAACTTGTACTTGATTGAAGCTTATCACAAGCTTTCATGTTTTAAGCTCGAGACCTCTGAAGTGTTACTTCTAAGGTTAATCTTGGGATTCTTTCTATCCTAGAAAGAATCTAGCAGTCACCTTGCTCTGCAAACGTGATTATCACGGGCTTAAACAATCTGATGAATACTCGAGCTTAAAAACATTTGATAAGCACTTGCTAAGTCAGGACCTTAGCAAGATAAGTGCAAGTTATTATTAATACTTTTGTTGCATATACAAACACTCTGATCGGGGACCAACAAGTGGCATCAGCGGTTGGTCTTTACAGACTAGCGGCTTCTACGTCGCTTAGGACCAGATCCATATTTTCCTTGCATATTTGTGTGTTTTTCTGTGTTTAGCTCAGGATAAAGACAATGGCGAACAACGCGAAGTTTGGAAAGTCTACTCTGGAAACCTACTCCACCTGGAAGAAGAGGTCGTTGATCACGTTGATGAATATCCATCCTGAGATGATGCAAGTGATTAACAATGGACCAATCAGAATCTAAAAGATGAAAACCCGGATCGGCGAAGGTATACCAGGACCAGAAGAAATGGTGGACAAGCCGTACAAAGAGTGGACCCAAGAAGATCGAGTTCGTGGTCAACTGGATTACGTAGCCATGGATTTGATCTTAAGCTATCTGTCACCATCTCTAATGGCAGAAGCCTTGGAATACAAGAATGCCAAAGAAATGTGGGACTTTCTTGGCACTCTGAGCAAAAAAGACGGATCAAATGAAGAGAAACAAGCTACAACAATGGGTGGACAAGTATGAATCATTTCATATGATCCCTGGCGAAACCATCAAGGATATGGAGGGCCAATTCAACTCCATCGTAGCAGAATTAAAGAAGTTGGGAAGGACATACAAACTTCCCAACATGAACTCAAAGATCCTCTAAAAATTTCCAAAAGAAGACTGGTTCGTCAAGGTGACCAGCCTGAAAGAGAAAGATCTATCAACGATGAGCACAAAAGAAGTGTTCGCCCAACTTCAAACACACGAATGGGACATCATGCAGATCAACAAAAACGAAGTCGTACGTGCTGCAGTATCTATTGAAGAATCCATCGAGGATGCAGCATTCTTCGTGAAGAGAGACGCACAGAAGTGGAAAATCAAGAAACCATTCCACTCAGATCGACCAGCTCAATCCAGTCCAACAAAGGAGATCGCATCTACTAGTGGATCTCAAGCTAAAGAAGCGGAATGCTCAGTCAGCGAGCTGGAGGAGCAGATGAAAAGATTACAAAAGCTGTTGCAGAAAGCCAAAGGCAAGAAGAAAGAGATCCAGCAAAGCCAACCAGCAGATAGCCTAACTGACAAGAAGACGCCGAGAACATGCTACGAATGCAACTCTCTGGATCATCTGAAGTTTGAGTGTCCTCGAGTAGATCCAGATGAAAGGGAACAATTAAGGAAGCTATTTGAAAAGCGCGCGTCAAAGGGAGTCACCAAAGCTCCGTTGATCAGGACAGAAATACCAGACATCCCAGATCACGACGACTAAGGCTACTCATCAGAAGATGAAGAGGATGTTCTCATGGTTTACATGGCCAACATCAACGAGATGTTGATGGAAATGAAGATCAGACAGGAGAATCAGCCTTAGCTGTCGCGAGAAACCAGGTAACAAATTCTGTTATGTTTGCTGCTTCTACTTCAGAAAACATGCATGGTACTGCTAATTCATGTTACTCAAAATCAGATGAAATAACCGTATAATTCCTGTTAAAATAATTTTCAAAGGTTCATGCATTGAAAGATGTTTTAGTAAAAGAAAATTCCTCGCTGAAAACTCAGCTTTCTATCTTGACCAGTGAGATTGAAAAATCTAGGTCAGCAGACGAGGAACTCTCAAAATTTAAAAATGAATTCTCTACTTTAAATAAAAGTTTTAACATTTTGGAACAAGAGAATGACGTTTTTAAAAAAAAAACTTTGTGCAAAATACTTGTCAACGTAAATTTTCAAAAAGCACGAGATATTTGAATGAAATTCTAAGTGCTTAAAGGAGTTCGAAGAACTATGTTGGAGTAGGTTTTGATAAAGGAGAATCCAACAATGCTGAATCCAGTAAATCAAAGAAAATCATTTTTGTCCTAGCAATTGGGAAGATTCAACAACCTTCTAGGAAAGACAAGAGGGAGAATACCAAATTAGTCACAGTTGCTCAGCAGAAATGTTGGCAAACTAACGTCCCTCTGCTGACTGCTCAGCAAAGACTGAATTACTTGTCTGCTGAGTGGAACCCAACAAAGTTATAGTATGCAACCCAGCAGACTGTTCCATCTGCTAGGAAGGTTTATACAAATCTAGCAACTTGAGGCCAGAGACTAAGTCATTTCATTTTCAAAAGACCGTGGAGGCTCAACACACCACTATACACTTCTATACTGATTCAAAGTATTACTCCAACAGGAAGGGAAGGGTAGTGAAACGTGATGACAAGAGAAATGTCAAAATCACGAAGGTCTGGATTCCTAAAGGAATAATCCAGAGAACTAATCCTACAGGACCCGCAATTGACCGGGTACCTAAAATATAACTTCTGGCCTAGGAAGAAGAAATTTGAGAAGATTAAAAGAGTGGATCCTAGACAGTGGATGCTCAGGTCACATGATAGGAGATGAAGATATCTTCACAGAACTCAAGAAGCTCAGAGGACTTTCAGTCTCCTTCGGTGACAACTCAAAGGCTAGAGTAGTCAGAAGAGGGTGCATTGAGCAAAATGGAATGCGAATCATCAACGTGGCACTCATTGATAGCCACAAGCACAATCTACTGAGCATCAGTCAGCCAAGTGAAAATGCATATACTATTTCTTTCTTTGATACAGGTTGCGAGATTGCTGACAGGACCAATGGAGAAGTAAAGCTTAGAAGAATCAGGAAAGGAGGACTCTATGTCGTTGATTGGGAAAATGGTTAGCAAGCTTCATGCTTCATCGCATTCAGCAAAGAAGAGATAAACTGGCTATGGCACAAAAGTCTAACGCATCTAAACTTCAAAACTATCAATTATATTGTCAGAAATGACATTGTTACAGGACTGCCCAAAGAGACTTTCAAGAAGGAAGGAATATGCAGAGCTTGTCAACAAGGAACACAAGCTAAGGCGTCCTTCAAATCCAACCCAGAAAAGGCCACATCAAACAGAATCCTTGAGCTACTGCACATGGATTTATTTGGCCCTGTGATTCCACCTACCATAGGTAATAAACATTATACTTTAGTCGTTATTGATGACTATTCCAGGTACACGTGGGTGAGACTGCTCAAGAGCAAGGATGAGGTGAAGATAATCTTGTCAGAGCTGATACTTAGAGTGCAAAATGATAAAGAGTTCACAGTGAAATGGATAAGATCCGACAATGGTACAAAATTCTGTAATGGAGCATTAATGGATTTCTGTGCCGATGTTGGGATAGGACATGAAAAATCCACTGCAATAACACCTCAGCAGAATGGTCTGGCAGAACGGAGAAACAGAACTCTAAAGGAGGCCGTTTGAACAATGCTGACCGATATAGATCTAAGTCAAAGATATTGGGGAGAAGCTGTAATGAACGCATGCTACACGCAGAATCAAAGTGGATTAATCTTCACTTCAACACAACTCCCTACAAAATATATCATGGTCGTAAACCTTCCTTAGCTTATCATCGTGTTTTCGGTTCACCATGTTATATCTATAATAATGGAAAGTCAAAGTTAAGTACTTTCTCTCCCAAAGCTGACGAAGAAGTGTTCCTAGGATATGGGCATACTTCTCACAAGGGTTATAGAGTGCGTAACAAGACCAACAAGCTTGTAGAAATAACATGCAATGTTATTTTTTATGATGCTACTTTAGTGCGCAGGACCATGAGAAGTCAGAAGTGATTCATGAAACCGATAATGTCAATGGACTTTCGTGCTCGAATACTTCCAAAGTTGATCCGATTGATCCGACTAGGTTAATGAATGAATCCTCAGCTTCACTGGAGATCTTGGCTGATCAACAAACAACCGAGATGGCCAGTGATGCAACTGGTAATGCTGAGGCCACCCTGAATCCTCTCAAGGAGCTCATTTTTCAAGGGGGAACTCAAGAAGGAGAAACTAGTCAGCAAAATGAAGACGTTGTTGAGAATCCCAAAAATAGCGAGAGGATTGTTGAAGAAAACTCTGCTGAAATGAGCCAGGAGCAGAATGCTGAAGTCAGATGTATTACTCCAGCAAGTACAGATCCAGCAGACGATGCGTTAGAAGACAACCATTCAGTAGATGACAACCCAACAAGTGTAGCAGACAACTTGAGCAACCTACAGCTTGTTGATGTACCTATTTCTAGAAGTCAAATTGGAACGTCTAGCAGTCAAACCATTCCAAACCATTCCAATTACGGAACTGCAAAGACCGAAGTGACTGCTAAGAGATCATCCTTCAGAAGCAATATTAGGAGATCTTGCAGATCCAATTCGAACCAAACACAGCGCTATGCTTGCCTGCTTTATATCTCAAGAAGAGTCGATCAAAGTTGCAGACTCACTCAAATAAGCCGATTGGGTCAACGCAATGCAAGAAGAACTGTCAGAATTCACGTAGAATCACGTATGGGATTTCGTTGATCGACCAATACATCAATCGGTGATAGGCACCAAATGGGTATTCAAGAACAAGCACGAAAAAAATGGACTCGTCGTTCGCAACAAAACAATTTTTGTAGCTAAAGGATATGCGCAGTGCGAAGGAATTGATTTTGATGAATCATTCGCTCAAGTAGCTCGGCTGGAAGCAATCAGGTTATTCCTTTCATATGATGCTCACCATGGTTTCACTGTTTTTCAGATGGACGTTAAGAGTGCATTCCTGAATGGTGAATTAAAGGAGGAAGTCTACGTGGAACAACCTCTAGGATTTGAATGTGAAAACAAGGTGTACAGATTGAGGAAAGCTCTATATGGTCTGAAGCAAGCCCCGAGAGCTAAGTACGAGACACTATCACAGTTTTTGCTGAAGAATGGATTCAGGAAGGGAAAGATTAATAGGACACTCTTCTTGATCAAGGATGCTGAAGATACATTGCTCGTCCAAATCTATGTGGATGACATCATATTTGGATCTAGGAATCTAACCCTATGTGAAAAGTTTGCTCAACTTATGCAGACTAACTTGCAGATGAGCATGATGGGAAAGATGTCATATTTCTTAGGTCTGCAAGTTTAGCACTCCAGCGATGGGATCTTCATCCACCAGAAAAAGTATACAAAAGATCTCATCAACAAATTCTGTCCAGAGAAGACAAAGACACTACGGATTCCCACGAGTACAACATGTCAAATATGAATGGAAGAAGAAGGCGAATCCGTGGATCCAACAACATACAGATGTATTATTATCTCTCTATTATATCTAACAGCCAACAGGCCAGATATTTCGTATATTGTAGGCGTATGTTCTAGATATCGAGCAAATCTGAAGAAATCACACATGGAGTACGCACGAAGGATTGTCAAATACCTGAAAGGAACGAAATCCTTAGGAATTTGGTACCCAAGATCATATGATCTCACACTAGTTGGATATTCAGACTCCGACTTTGGAGGATGTCGAATTGATCGGAAGAGTACAAGTGGGACATGCCAATTCCTTGTACACAAGCTGATAAGTTGGTTCAGCAAGAAGCTACACTCTGTAGCAACGTTCACAATAGAAGCTGAATACGTGGCTGTTGCGAGCTGTTGTACACAAGTGTTGTGGATTAAACAACAACTTCAAGATTATGAAGTCAGCACCGGTTGTGTTCCAATATACTGCGATAAGAACAATGCAATGTGCATCACGAAGAATCCAGTACATCATTCAAGAACGAAGCACATTGATATCAGACACCACTTCATCCGAGACCACGTTAGAAAGAATGATATCTTCGTGGATTATGTTAGGACAGAAGACTAGCTAGCAGACATATTCACCAAACCTCTAGCAGAAAGTAGATTTAAAGAGCTCTGTCTTAAACTTGGTCTACTGGAATTAGACGAGGTTGCAGAAGAATGAGTCCTAGCTCTCATTCTGTTCTTGGAATTCTTGGAATTTGTGGATTTCTTGGGATTCTTGGAGATGACGCGGAATAAGAGTGTGTCCAAGCTCACACTCTTCAGCAAAATACTAAAAGTTTAGTCGGATTGCTAAAGTTTAGTCGGATTGCTGAGTCCCAACTCTCAGCAAATTTGACAGTCAGTTACTAAAGAATATTGTTTTTGTAGGATTTGAGTCTACAATAGAAAATGTGAGTTGTCATTTATTTCTTTAGCCGTTTGGATCGTTCTTAGGGTATAAAAAACAAATCAGATTGAATAAATTAGGCGAACCCTATGCATGCTCCTAATATTTAATTGCAAAGGATGGATCTACAGAATACCTGAACTCCAATGACTGATCTATAGATCTAGATCGGAGATAACGACGAAGGAGTAGATCTGGATGGGGGATCGATCAAAGCCATCGTGTTTCAATATCTCTGATCTTCATATATGTTCCCTTGCTCCTTGGAAATTTGGTGAGAATACGCTACCGAGTTCCACCAATCCTCAAATAAGTCGATCTCTCTTCCTTGAATTGGTGTAGCCACCAATCTCTCCTTCCCTTGTGTTGTGTAATAATTGTATTAGATCTGAAGAGAGAAAGGCTTATATAGTGCTATGGTTTGCAAAACCCTAACCCTAATGGGCTCAAGCAGTTTGTGGGCCAGACCAGTGACTAAATGCAAATAATAATGTGGGCCCTCTTATTAATTAATTCCATGTCCAACCCAGAACATAATTAATTAATAAAATATTATTTTAACCTTCACCATGGTAACAATGCTGACTCACACCTTTATTACCACATAATTTGGAACGGGTTGAATTAAACTTGAATGATCCACACATTTAGGGTTCCAGACATTCATTAATTAATTTGGCTTATGATAATTAGTCATAATTAATTAATCTCTTATTTCATGAGTAGTACCACTCACTCTTTTTCACTTATGTTTGAATTAAATAATTTAAACTGCAGGGTTTAGCATAATGAACCTTGTGAGCTCCTCAGGAAATGTCCCCATCCTAAAGCGGATACGATTACCTACATGTTCAGCCTAAGCAGGTCACACACAAACCGCCACACCCTAGATGCAAGTATAAGAGTACATGAAAGACTCGCCACCCTAGCAAGTCAAAGTGTGGCCAACTTATGTATGCCCCTTAGTCTTCCATTAGGTTTAAGATAATAACAAGTATCTAGAGATCTGGCTCATTCATATGTCAATTAGAATGGCACATCTCACTGTTGATCCCATCAATACATAAAGATGTACCGACACATCAAGTAGCTAGGATAAGCTCACTTATAAACTGATGTGTTGCAGCCTAAACCGACAGCCTATCTAGGAACTGTCTCAGCCGTGATACTCTTTATATCTCGCTAGGTCAAACAATTCATATGATCCTCTGTGATCTCCTACACACCATATGATCCTCTCTACAGGTGAGATAATAGTATATTATAGTTCGTATCGTATGTTTATTATATCATATAGCGACTATGTTGATGTAACACATTTATGAAGACCGGTGTATCAAACGAACACACTTAATCATAAATGTTTTTAGTATAAAATCCCAATAGTTTTCAGCAAGCAAGACAAGAAAAATGCCAAGTCCCAGCTCTCTGCATATGGAGAAGACCGTTGAATCAATGACTACTGAATCAATCATGGGAAATTGGTCAGATATGGGGAATCAAAATCGGATATTTCAACCGACAAAATAGTTACAAACATCATTAATGGAGTAAATCAATGAAGCGACGATTAATATTTGCTATCATTACCAAAGATTTTGCTCAAGGCTCGAGACAATTCAGTTCTGGAAATGGCATCTCAAATGGCCACATGTAATGTTTTGTTGAAACCGTTGGTTCCCAAGGCAAATGAGTTGATTGATCAAACAAATCACAAGGACGGCCACATCTATTTATGGGAGGTTATTTTGCTTAGAAGATTCATAGCCAAACCTCTAAAAACTAAACCCGTTACATGTCTTTCATTCCCTCCGATTGAACCTTATTGCTCGAGAAACTCCAAAATGTCGTCCTTTATCATCCCACCAAAATACCTTCAAGATAGGTTCGAGCAACGTGACTTGGAAGTCTCCAAAATGAGTGGAAGAGTCGTAATCTTCACAGAGATCACATCTAAGAAGATTCTCTCAATTCTCAGTTCACCACTGACAATAGGATTTCTGATATTAGAACTGAACAGAGATAGACGGTCCATTCTGTCAGGCCATGTCAGGTGGGTCTGAAGATGGATATTTCTTAGTCAGAAGGAATTGGAAACTCCTCTGGGTGCCAGTGAAACTGTGCATCCAAAGGACCCATTGAATTTCTTCCCATCTCTTCTTCAAGGATTTCAAGCAGAGACCGTGGAGAAGAAGAGGAGAGGGAAGATAGGCTTGCGGATGGAGTAGATACAACACGAATCATCTACTTGGCATCTAGGGCCAAAGGGAGAGCTCGCGAGTGGTGCTGATTATACTCACCATATGTAATGTATGGAGACTTGTATGGCACTCAGATCTAGAAGATTTCTGTGGACAGAGCTCCAGTCTGAAGCAGATGGGGACTCAAACTTTCTGTCCGACTATATATGTTGGACGTCCGCAGATGGAGAAGGCTGTCGCCGGAGAAATGTTAACATACAAGTTCAAGGAGGTAGAAGATGAACTTGCGAATAGACATCTCACAACCAACAAGACGTTGCTGTGCAAGTGGGGTGACTTGCAGCAACGAGTGATCACTGCTATTTCTAACAGATTAATTATAATAACAGCGGCAAATAAATTTGTAAACCCTAAGGTTATCGATCCAGGGGAATTGTGTGGGGAAACTATCCTATATACTAGCTATGATCCTAAGATTCATTGTTTGAGAGATCCAAAATCAGGGTTTTATAAAAGTAAAGAAAACAATGCAGAAAATTAAAGTAGTTTTGAAAGCAAATTTAAAGGAACACAGATTCTAGGGAAGAATTCATATTATGGATGACATGTAGGAATCAATTAATTTAACAGGTGGAATACTGCAACAATGCTATATTTCCTTGTTTGACAAATATAACCTAGATTACTAACTAGTGACTATCTCCGCTCGGTCTCAAAGTACACCAAATTAGTCAATTTGATAAGCAAATCAGTTTAATTCCTAGAGTCTAGTACATCTGTTTGGATAGTGTAGAACGTATCATGTATTCCTATTCCCACTATTAATATTCACCTCTCGGTCCTTCTATCAATAGCTAGACATCTAAATTAATCGTCACCTCTGGGTCCTTGAATTAATCTAGAATTATGAAATAAACAAAGGAATCATGAACCTAATTAATTAATCCTAACATGCATCCATAATAATATCAACCCCTACAACCCGCTAGTGTTTCTAGCCACTCATCGCAGATAGAAATCCAAAAGAAAACATATTAAATTGCATAAACATAAAAAACTTACAAGAAAATAAAAGGGTTTCGTGTTTCCCAATTCTCCAAACTCTAAAAAACTGAATACTATCATGATTGCATACTGAAAAATCGAATTTAATAAGCTATTTATAGGGGTGGATGTGTATCCTATCAAATCTAGGGCTAAAGATATGAATAAATCCATTTTTCCTCGAATTTCCGCTCCAGCAGACAGCCTCGCGTCGATCTTGGCTGATCCACGTCGATCGACGTGGCTTCTTTGTCGGCGTCGATCGATGCCAATTGGCGTCTGTCGACGCAGCTTCTCGCCCCTTCTGCGCGGTCTCACTGTTTTGGCCATAACTTCCTCCTCCGAACTCCGATTGACCCGATTCCAGTTGCGTTGGAGAGCTAACTCAAAGCATCATCCATTGCCATGTGCCAATAGCTCGAATTCCTCTTGTGGAAGAAATCTTCACTGCTACTCTTACACGTCACTGCTTCCGAAACAGATTTCTCGTGAACCTAGGCCTAAAACCCTGCAAAAACACCAAAATGCGCATAATACCACCTAATATAGACTCATGCATAGAATATATATATAAACTCAATAAAACTACATAAAATAGTAGAAAATAATATAGATAAGAGAGTAAAATAATGAGCTTATCAAACCCCCCAAACTTGAACGTTTGATTGTCCTCATTCAATAGGCAAGAAAGAAATCAAAAGATCATGCGATTAAAGTGCAATGCCTCACAAGATTCATCACAGTCAAGAATCAAAAATCCACTACACACAAGCAATTTGAAAGAGACAGAAAATTCATCAATAGCGGAAGAAATAGATGAAAGCACTCAACAACATGTATGAAGAAATTTCTACCATAGGCTTGCAAATTTTCTAATATCTCCACTGCTAGAATGTGCACAGTCTAGAATCAAAAAGGACTTTCATAAGGTTGTAATGTAGGCTTTTGTGAGGGGTAGGAAAATATGGCCAAGTGACTAAAATCAATCAAGTTGTATTTCCTCAATCAATCCAAACCACCATCTAAGTTCATTCACCCTTCTCCTCCAATATATCAACAAATACACAACCTCTTTTTTTTTTCTAGCTCATTTTGAATCTCTTATGCTTTTTACATGATTTTGTATTCTTTTCTTTTCAGAGAGCTTATGAGAATTCTAATTATTTCTTTAAGCTTCTTTTTCACTCATCTTTTCACCACTAATTTATATTTTCTTATCTCCATATCACAATCATTCCACCCATATACCACAACTCAAGACATGAGCGAAACCAATACTTCTTCTTAATCTCATAGACAAGGAAAGAAAAATTTTGTAAAGGCTCAAAAGTGGCTAACTAGGGAAAATTCAATTGAAGGGACAGTGTTTAGGGAATTGGGCTATCAAAGATGGCCTAAGATCATTTCCTAAACTTGTGCACACTATGCAGTCTCAACATAGAAAATAGGCAAGTTCTAGAGAAATAAAAACACACATGTGAATCTCACATCAAACGAAATAAAGGCTCAAAATTCTCACACAAGGGTTCAAAAATTTTCTTCCGCAGTCAATTTCAAATCAGCTCAATCAGCATGCAAGCACAAGTGTCAAATCAATCCTATCATGCGGTATTCTACATTCATAGGCATCTAACCACAATCACAATCAATTCAACTCAACCCTCAATCAATTCTAATCTCATAGTCTCGTTCGGGTTATTTCAAAACTCAAAAATTTTCCCCACAAAATAGAATAAACTTAAAAATTAAGGCAAAATTTAAATACGGAAAGCAGAATAAATAAAAGATAGAATGTTTCATCTCTTGTCCACATCCCCCCAAAACTTATTTCCAACTCGAAGAGTGGAATAAGTTTGAAAATCAGACAAAAGAGGGAACGATACCTGGTAGTTGATCTCAGACATCAACTTTTTATCCCCCGGAGTCTTCGAACATTGCGCGGCGTGAGATAGTGGCTGTTGGCACTTCGCGTCGATTGACTTGAAGCCTTCTTGTCGATCCCTTCGCAGATCGAAGTGTATCACGCCGGACTGCTCGGCGTCGATCGACGCCAGGCTGCGTCGATCGACGTCGAGCTGATCTCCAATTTTTTTTTTCCAATACTGCAAAACAATTGTCAGCAAAGAAATAAAAGCAGAAATTCAAAATAATAATAAAAAAATGAAAATTGAAAAGAAAATACGAAAAATGTTGGGTTACCTCCCAACAAGTGCTTGATTTAACGTCGCAACTCGACGATACCTCAAATCACTGCCAAGGAGGTTGGGTCCAGACTCGCCGACCTTTGGCATCCACCATGTAGACTTTCCGGTCTTTGATAATGGTGGTGAGCTCAGAAAAAGGTGTCAACTGTCTTTGATAATGGTGGTGAGCTCAGAAAAAGGTGGCGCAGTTGACACTGCTACCCTATCATTTTCTCGCTCCCACTCAATGGCAGCTGCTTCATCTTCTTCAGACTCATCCTCTTCTTCGGTAGTGGAGATTTGATTGCACTCCGCCTTCTTCTTGTTCTTGTCGATCACAAAGGTGATCCTCTCGTCATTCGCTCGGAGTGTGATCTCGCCGCCTTGACAGTCAATGAGAGCAGCGCTAGTGTCGAGAAACTCACACCCCAAGATCATGGGCATGTTCTCGTCCTCCTTCATCTCGTGCACCACAAAATCTGCAGGAAAAATGAGATGACCCACACGAATGAGCACATCCTCTAGTATACCTTTCGGGCGGGACACAGACCGGTCCGCCATCTGCAGGGTGATCGTCGTGGGCCTCATCTCTCCGATGTTGAGACGCTTGTAGATGGAGTACGGCATCAGGTTGATACTGGCCCCAGTATCACATAGTACTCTCTCGAATGTGTGTCCCCCAATCTCAACCGGAATAGAGAAGCATCCAGGATCGCTTCTCTTGATGGGCACCTGCTTTTGAAGTAGCAGGCTGCACTGCTCGTGGATCTTCACCGTCTCAATCTCCACGAATTGTTTCTTTCCACTCATCAATTTCCGGAGGTATTTCATGTACCCCGGGATTTCCTTCAGTGCTTCGATCAGCGGGATGTTGATGCTGACCTTCTTCAGATTCTCCACAAATCTAGAGAACTTCTCGTCCTCTTTCTGCTTTGCGAACCTCTGTGGGAATGGCAAAGGAGGGAGCTGATCTTCAGACTGCTTCAACTTCGTGCCTGGGACAGAATTTGGCGTCGACCGACGTAGTGTGGCATCGATCGACGGGCATTTTTTCTATGCATCGATCGACGTGGCAGGTTCGTCGATCGACGTGGATTCATCTCCTGTGCATTCTTGCTCCTTTTCGCCTCCAGAATCATCTACAACCATCTCGGGACCCTTGTAGCTCGTCCCAGACCTCAGAGTAACGGCTTTGCAGTCTTTTTGGGCCTTTGGGTTCACCTCCGTTGTGCTCGGAAGCTGTCCAGGCTTGTGTTGGTTGCCGAGTGTGGTGGCAATCTGGCTCAATTGTGTGTCTATCATCTGAAGATGTTTCGTCATCAGCTGCATGTGGTTGGCCATTGTTGCTGTGCTAGTAGCTATGGAATTTATACGCAAGTGCACGTATGTCAGACAAGTAATATAGATTCTAAGTCTAGATATCGTACCCAAGGGAGTGAAAGTGAACCGTGCACATTCTATTGCTTGTAAATTAAGTGGTTTTTTGTAACTTCTTCTAAACTAAATCAAAAGGAAAGCATATAAAATGAAGCCAAACAACACCAACACAATCAATACTATTTCTTCCCACAAAATAATCATAAACAGCTAGAAAATGGTTTTAAATCGATTATAAGATGTACTCGGGTTATCGACTCTTGTTTATCTTCTCTCCTATATGCTGTAGCATCGTTCATGCATAATCTCTGGGTCTTGCAGCCACTCTCTTTTCTGCCTAGTCTATCATCATAGCACTAGATCTATGCTTTTGTTCTAACCTCCATATGTCTATGGTAAGTTTTGCCTTCAAACAATCCACTTTATAACAAGGGCTTTTACAAGTCTTAGATTCTATGTATATCTATACTAGAACTTAAGATTGAACATGATTCCCTCATCCTAGATCTCCTCTCGGTCTCACTAGGCGAGATCTCTATCTGCCACCATCGTGTTTAGATAGATAAAACAACCCAGAATCATGCTCAAACACCAGATTTAACACAGAAATAGCTTCAACATATATTCAAGAAGAAAACTAGTCAATAACCCGAGCTTAAAGAGTTTAGCTCATGCTTACAAAAGTTAAAATGGAAATAACATTCACGTTTATGCTAACAACCATCATTCACTGAATAAAACTAAAATAAACTACAAAATAAAGATAAGTGGTTCAGGGTTTCTTCAGCCGCCACACTGATTTCTCACGAACACACCCTTTTTCCAATGTTGATTCCCTCTTCTCGCTCTCCTCTGATTGTTGTTATTTTTCTCTGTTGTCCTCTCTCCAAAAATATCTGCCCTGTCTCTCTTCAACTTCATCCAGGCCTTACACGTGGCTCCTCTATCTGCTTTCCAACTCTGAAGACTCTCCTGAGCGACACGTGTCTGCTTCTGGGACAAAAACTGAAAAGTGCAAAGATCCTGTCTGCTGTGGTCCAAAATGATCCTCATTGGAGTTTTGGCCATGCCACTTCTATGCTGCGACATCATATCATTCTTTCTTGCTTCAGTCATGCTCCAGAAAAATGAACCTGTGATACAACTCAACCAATTCCCTTTGCAAAAACTCATTTATTAACTAAACACCACAAATCGGACTCGAATCTAAAATACTAACCAAATAACCTAAATTTACTCACTTATCCTATAAACAAGCTATACTAGAACCTTATTAACCATGATTATACACCAAATAATAACTCTTTAAGAGAGTTATCAGCCATTCCCTTCACCTCGGTTTCATCTTTCCCAAACCGATTATCCGAGCTCTTGATGAATTTCTCGAGCGTCTCCTCTAGCACGGATTTCTTCCTTTCCACGATCTCTCCTCCAGTACCTGCATCAAAACCAGGCGGAGGGTGTTCTGCAACAGAAGGGTTAGCATAGGAAAAACCAGGGTGAGATCGCCCATGGTTGTACTGATACCCTTGATTGCCTCGGTAGTTATTGTGATAACCACCGCCAACGTAATTCACGTCCGTACCGGCAGTTCCAGACGAACTGCTTGCACCCTTGTTGATGTAGTCAGCCTCTACGGGTACTATGGCCATGCTTGGCTCTGCAACAGCTGCAACTTGTGATGTGCCCAATTTTTCAATCTCCTCCCGGAGCTTTTTCACCTCAGCGACCACGTCGAATTCTGGCTTTGTCTCGACTGCTTTGACTCGTAGCTGCCTATCAGTTGGCCATTGGTGGCTATTCAGCGCCATATCAGCCAGCAACCTCATACTCTCTGCACCACTCTTCTTCATCAGTATTCCTCCAGCAGATGCATCAACCAGCTCCTTCATGTGAGGGTTCAGTCCCTCATAAAAATGACACACTTGCATCTCCAGATCGATGCCATGTACAGGACAGAGTCGTAGGAGCTCTTTGTATCTCTTCCAGGCCTCGTAAAGTGACTCGTCATACATCTGCTTGAAAGTAGTAATGGCAGCTTTCCTCTTCAGCAGCAGGCTCGGTAGGAAATAGTTGGTAAGGAACTCTGCTCGAAGCTCCTCCCATGTCCCGATCTGACTCTTATCCAGTCCAGCAAACCAAGACCGTTCCTCGTCTCTGAGTGAGAACGAGAACAGTCTTATCCTGATCACATCTTGGGTTACTCCGTTCTGCTTCACAGTGTTACACATCTCAATGAATTGGTTGAGGTGGGTATATGGGTCTTCTACAGCTCTCCCCCTAAACTAGTTTTGCTGCACCATCTGAATAAGGGTTGTGCGCAGCTCGAAGTTGTTGGCATCAATGCCTACTCTGAATCCGGCCTCCGCTTGCTGTGGAAGAAATCGATCCAAGATGGACCTTTGCGGAACCACAATCTGCCTGTTGTTTAACTCTGCCAGTCTTGCGGCTTGCTCTGCCTGAGTAGCCTGGGCTGCTTGTAGTTGTGCTCTCAGCTGCTGTGCTTCATTCACAAATTGCCTCTGCTCCTCGAGAGTCATATTTTGCAGAGGTGCTTCAGGATTCTCAGCCATCTCTCGTTGTTTTTCTTTTCCTTTCGTTCTGATTTTCCTGCAGGTTGCTTCAATTTCAGGGACAAAGGCTTCGAGTGTTTTTCCTTTGGCTCGCGTGTTCATGCACCTGCACAGGAAATGGGTAAATATCAGTTCAGCGTCGATCGACGTGGATTCACGTCGATCGACACAAAAGAGTGGTCGGCATCGAACGACGAAAGGTATCCGTCGATTGACGTTGCAAAGTGATCGATGTCGATCGACGTTGCAAAGTGATCGACGTCGATCGACGCTAGGTGGCATCGATCGACGCGAGATGTAGACTCGAAAACTCACACATGCACAAGTACAGAAAATTAAAACTCAATCCAGCAAATCCTAGAATGAACTAGTAACAAGATAAAATCTAACAATTCACCGGCAACGGTACCAATTTGATCACTGCTATTTCTAACAGATTAATTATAATAACAGCGGCAAATAAATTTGTAAATCCTAAGGTTATCGATCCAGGGGAATTGTATGGGAAACCTATCCTATATACTAGCTATGATCCTAAGATTCATTGTTTGAGAGATCCAAAATCAGGGTTTTATAAAAGTAAAGAAAACAATGCAGAAAATTAAAGTAGTTTTGAAAGCAAATTTAAAGGAACACAGATTCTAGGGAAGAATTCATATTATGGATGACATGTAGGAATCAATTAATTTAACAGGTGGAATACTGCAACAATGCTATATTTCCTTGTTTGGCAAATATAACCTAGATTACTAACTAGTGACTATCTCCGCTCGGTCTCAAAGTACACCAAATTAGTCAATCTGATAAGCAAATCAGTTTAATTCCTACAGTCTAGTACATCTGTTTGGATAGTGTAGAACGTATCATGTATTCCTATTCCCACTATTAATATTCACCTCTCGGTCCTTCTATCAATAGCTAGACATCTAAATTAATTGTCACCTCTCGGTCCTTGAATTAATCTTGAATTATGAAATAAACACATGAATCATGAACCTAATTAATTAATCCTAACATGCATCCATAATAATATCAACCCCTAGAACCCGCTAGGGTTTCTAGCCACTCATCGCAGATAGAAATCCAAAGGAAAACATATTAAATTGCATAAACATAAAGAACTTACAAGAAAATAAAAGGGTTTCGTGTTTCCCAAGTCTCCAAACTCTAAAAAACTGAATACTATCATGATTGCATACTGAAAAATCGAATTTAATAAGCTATTTATAGGGGTGGATGTGTATCCTATAAAATCTAGGGCTAAAGGTATGAATAAATCCATTTTTCCTCGAATTTCCGCTCCAGCAGACAGCCTCGCGTCGATCGTGGCTGATCCACGTCGATCGACGTGGCTTCTTGGTCGGCGTTGATCGATGCCAATTGGCGTCTGTCGATGCAGCTTCTCGCCCCTTCTGCGCGGTCTCACGGTTTTGGCCATAACTCCCTCCTCCGAACTCCGATTGACCCGATTCTAGTTGCGTTGGAGAGCTAACTCAAAGAATCATCCATTTCCATGTGCTAATAGTTCGAATTCCTCTTATGGAAGAAATCTTCACTGTTCACTGCTTCCGGAACGGATTTCTCGTGAACCTAGGCCTAAAACCCTGCAAAAACACCAAAATGCGCATAATACCACCTAATATAGACTCATGCATAGAATATATATATAAACTCAATAAAACTACATAAAATAATAGAAAATAATATAGATAAGCGAGTAAAATAATGAGCTTATCAACGAGCTCGGGGAGGAGACCAAGAAGGAGCAGATCTAGCAAAGGCGTTATTCGGAGCATTCTGAAGAAGATTTGATCATTGTAACTTGTAGTATTATACTTTGCAAAGTGTAACTCTTGTAAATCAATGATATCAATAAAAGAAATGCTCGTTTTGATGACAATACTCTGTAGTCTCAAACAATATAACAACCCAAAACAAAATGTTAGATCATTACACTCCTTGTGCATATAGAATCCTATCTCAAATTCTTATTATTTTTCTTGGTTAAAATTTCAAAAATGAAGAGGAAAATTAGAAGATATAAATTTCTTGAGTGTCTCTCCAAACATAGCGTCGGAAGTAGAGTTCTTGATGGTTGACATGAAAAATTTTATCAAGCAAACACTCTCTGCTGACTGCTGAGTCCAAGCTGTCAGTAAAGACTCTTTGAACTTAAAATATTCAAGGAATTAAAAAGAGTCTAAAATTACTGTTGAATCCTAGCTTTCAGCAGATATCCGGTGAATGCTGAATCCAAGCTCTCAGCAATATGATATTGTTTGCTATATCCGGCCGTAGCAGACAAAACTGGAAGGAAGGTTACTGAGTCCAAACTCTCAGTAAAAAGACTCTTTGATCCTTCAACGATCAAAACTATTTAGGAGTCTATTTCTTCTACTGAGTCCAAGCTCTCGGTAGAACCCCGAAGGCTGCTGAGTCTATGCTCTCAGCAGATGTCCGTAGATAGCTAAGTATGAAATCTTAGCATACTTTTATTGACTGCTGAGTCCAAGCTCTCATCAAATAATTATTGTCTACGGAATGTCAAGGCCTTAAGAGAATCCAGCTGAATGTTGAGTTCAAGCTCTCAGCAAACATAAAGGTCTAAGGAATACTAAGATTGCAACAGAATATATGCTCAATGCTGAGTCCAAGCTCTCACCAAACTATGTGATCAAAAGTATTCAGGAATATAAGGGATCATCAGATGATCGAATGCTGAGTCTAAGCTCTCAGCATAAGCCTTTCTAAGTTGCTGGATGTTCTACTCTCAACAAATGCCTTAATGCATGCTGTATTCAGGCTAGCAAACAAATGAGAGATAATCATTTCGAATATCTTGGAAGGCGAGATTATTTGAATGATGGAGGAGCAACAGAGTCCACATTAATTGAAAAGGCGACTCTAGCTCAGGGCGGTGACGAATACCCAGAAGACACGTCAGCCACACACAACATTCCATCATCGTGGGATGTAAGGCAAACTGTCACCCACTTGCCAATCGTCGATTCATCCAGATCAAAAGGGAGATCCAACCGCTCACACAAAGCCGGTTGCAAGCAATCGTATAAAGGAAGATTAGTTTGGGATTTCTAAACCTTACTACTTCCAATACTTTTGATTTTGAACTTTCATCCATTCTACATCTCTTTAAGTTTCAGAAGAAATTTTAATGGCGGAATCATCCAACCGTGCCAGTCCCCCTGCCGAATAATTCGGAAGGTCACACATAATCGGAAAACTTGAACAATTCCATCGCACGTTCACAGGTGCATTCAAGAAGGAGCAAATTGATGAATCAATCTCCTACTATCGCTTGGTGGCCATTGCCCATGGACAGGCACCAGATGAACTCACCAACGAACGTAAAAGGGCGGCTCAAGTAAAGAAGGGCAAAATACTCTACGAGCCATTGCTTAGAAAGCACTACTACGACAATGTCATCGACAAAATCGACCGAGAAGGCCTTCTGAAGTACCTATTTATGGAACCCCTCAAATTCCGGCCATACATAGTTGTGGAATTCTTTTCTCGTGCAGTGGTTGACAAGAGTGAAAAGTTTTTCACCACTAGTGGTTTGGGCACGAAGATCGCAGTAAGCCCAGAGGTATTAACAGAGAAGTATGGCCTACGAGCAGAAGGAGAAGATGTAGCCAACTACAAGATCAATGATGAAGTAGAGATGCAAAAGTGATGGTTAAGATGGAAGGAGGATACATTCACCGAACCGTGGAAAGTGGCCGCGCCACTGAGATCACTAGAAGAACCCATGAAGAGCCTAACACAGATTGTGATAAGAATGCTTGTAGGTGAGGTTGGTTTACTCTCGGAACTCAGTGCCAAGAAGTTTGCTGTGATGATGGCGATTGATGATCAAGTCCGTGGAAATTGGGCAAGGTTTATCTACACCAAGTGGCTGGCGCACGTTTACAAGAACAAGAACGTTAAAACAGAGCATACATTCACACAGGATGTGGGTTTTGACTCAAGATTAGTCATTTTCTTGAGGGCATCATACCCCAAGGGAAGCACTGCAGTGGTGAAGATTTGCTGCACACCAACTACATACTGCTAGCCAAGAAGCAACAACCGCCAAAGAACTTCAAGGAACCATTTATTCCAAAAGGGAAGAACAATGTCAACCGTGAAGAACCACTTTCTGATGGAGAAGATCCCTACTAGGGGTGGGATGGTATGGTATACCAATTTTTTTTTTGCCGTACCGTATACCATACCGAACTTTACGGTATGAGAAAAAACATACCGTTATCGTACCGTAACTATCGGTATACCAAAGTTTTGGTATAACATAAATTGAATATCGTTATCGTACCATAATAACGGTATACTGTACCGTACCAAAATTTTACGGTATACCTGATATATCGTACCGTACTGAATATTATTAATTAAAATAATATATAAATATTAATAATATTATTATTTAATTAAAAAATGAGTTCCAAGGGAACTTCTCACCGGCTATGTGGTCGGCTACCTTGTCTCGATTACAACCAAATTGATGGTTTAGGTAATAACACTAATTAGCTATACAAAGATGTATTTTATAGGTAACTCAATTTATTTTTATTTTATAATTAACCGATGTGGGATATCAAAATGGCTGCTCATTTATAGAAGCTTTTATTTGTGTGTGTTTTATTCTTTATCAATGTGGGGTACTTTATTATGTAGGGTAATAACTTTAAAAAATTTACCTATTTTGTTGTTATTTTTTCTTCTAACCATATTTTTTAAAAATTATTTATTATTATTATTTTCTTCTAACCCAATTTTTTATTACATGTCATGCGATTTTATCAACTTACTACTTTTTTATCATCATCAAACTAAAATTGTTATTAATTTTTGTTTAAATATTATTGTCTATTTTTTATTATATTCTATCATTCTACAAGTGCAATAATATAATATAAATTATTTTTTAATAACTATATACAACTAAGTAAAATGCCCATATATATCAAAATGTTAAATGAAAAGAAATGAAATTGTGAATCATTATAATACCAAAATATGTCTTAACACTAATATTTTTATGTTCAAATAATCACTTTTTAATATAACAAAACAATTATGATAATTTACATCATAACAATCAAACTATAACAAAATAAATATTAAAAATAAAATAATAATGTACTAATAATTATTGGAATTTCAATCTAGGTGTTATTCTTAATACATCTCAATAACAAAAATAAGCTGAACGAGGGAGAACAAAGAATTAAAATTAGAAAAGTATTAGATATGAACATTTATTGAAATAAATATATAGGATAAATACTATTATATATGAATAATATTATATTATTTAAAAAAAAAAATTTTATTTATTCAGTACGGTATGTAAACAGTATACCTATATTTTAGAATCTCATACCGTTACCGTACCGTAGATTTTTGGTACGGTATCATACCGTTCCGTTAATGACGGTGTATCAAGATTTCAGTATTTTTGATACGATATGTACGGTATATCGGTATTTTTTCCCACCCCTAATCCCTACCAAGGACGTGTGATCCTGCCAACTGCTGTTCAACTCACTGAGGAGGAAATTGAAGAGGAACGAAGGAAAGCAGACCAGGATGCTCTATTCAAAGAATATGAAAGCTTAGTCGACATCACTCAGCTGGAACCCACTCAGCCCCCTGTGCCAACTTTTTCAAAAAGGAGGTGTTCGCAGAGAAGTCCTTAACAGAGGAAGAGGAAGCCAGCTGATGATGAAGGAAAAATAGCAAAGAAAGGATAGCATGATCGCTTTCAAGGATCGATAGTTCAGGTCTCCGTACCGGTAGTAGACACATCCTTACCAATTTCAGATGTCGCCAAGGAGAGAGATGCAGTGCCTATTGAGTCAGCCTCTAAGGATGCAAAGCGAAAACTAAAGATGACTCTCAAACAAAAGGCGACAAGAGAAAGCTTTGAAAAGGGCACGCACACAGAAGGAATTCAACAAAGCTAAGCTGAAGATGACTCTGAAACAAAAGAATTTTCGATTTGAGCAAGTCAAGGCTAGTTATGATGAGCGCAATGCCAAGATTCAAGCCGGTGATCAGCCTGGATGCTTCACCAAAAAGAACATAAAAAAGGCACAAACTGCGGAAGACAAAGCTAAAGTTAGCAATGTTGAAGAAAAGATTGTAGATCCAGATGCCATGACGGATTCAAAGTTCGACAAATGGCACATGAAAGGAGCATTCATGGATTTACCAGAAGTTGTGCCAGGAAGAGTCGAAGAGTCGATGAAGCAGTAGACTCCTGCGCAAGGAGGAAGGAGTTATGCTACTTTGACTATTCAATTCGTTACTACGCAAGGGGGAAGTGAAGGTGCTGATGTTATTGTTGAAAAAGCTGTTCCACAGACTTCTGCGCAAGGAGGAAGCATATCTATTGTTGAAAAGGAAATTGAAGATGAACTACTCGCTATGCATGAGAAAGCCAGATTGTTACAATTATAGCAGAAAGCGATTTGGTGCACGAAGAGAACCAAATCCCTGTTGAAAACAAGGAAGACAAGGCAACAGAAGAGGAGAATGCTGACCTTGAAATGATGACAGATGAGGGTGCAACAAACCCCGAGGTAGCTTCACAGATAGCTGATCAGCAATCCAATCCCATAGTAGAGAAGTTAGATGTTGATGAGAGCATTGCTGAGAAGACAACAATGGAGAAAGGAACCACTACCTCTTTGGATGCTGAAACTCGATCAAGATTACAAGACAACCTTACTGCAAGCGTGCGAGCACGAAACGAGCAGTATATCCGCGCCTCAAGAATGGATCCATCTACCGTTCTAGGATGGAATTCAGAAGCAGATACTACATCCGTGCTTGAAAACACGATTGCGTCACTATGGCAGAGGCGTATTCCAATTCCTAACTCTCCCAAAGTTTCAGGTATATCATTGATTGCCATCACTAGTACTGATGATGAGGAGAATGTAGGAGACATATGAACTGCCAAGGGGAGTCTGATGCTTGCAGATGGTGAATCTTTCTTTAGAGGAGTAATGTTAAGAGTGCCCTTGGAAGGACCACCTGACAGGAAATTTAAAGCAAAAAGGATTGCTAAGTGGTGTCCTCCTGTCACCGTGACAGATGAGAAGAATGATGATCTCATCTCGTGGGCGAAAGACATTTGTGTCTTTATTGAGGCTCAAGTTGTTGTTGAGTTTGAGAACACATATCTTGCGGAGTTAATGGATGGGTCTTCTGATCTTGAATGACTGAAGATAGAGTTCCAGAGGTGGAGATTTTTCAACTATGCCACCATGAACTACATTACGAAGACCACACAATCATGATGGCATTGATAGGTCTCAACTATTGGCGAAGTGAAGAGGAATGGGCAGATGATTGGATGGATCGAATATCCAAGAGGCAGTACACAGAAAAGAAAGTCGCTGTCAGATTGCAGAAGATTAAGGCGCACAGAGCACTCACAAGAGATTGCTTGTTGCCACCATCTGAGTACGCTGTTGAAGTCTCACCACCATTCACTCAGCACTTCAAATCACCAGCAACACGGAGACAGATGGCCGCAGTTGCTGAGTTGCAAGCAAAGTTAGCAGAAGAAGAAGCTGTACGCAAGAGAGAAGAGGATTGGAGGAAGATGCTGGAGTTTAAGGAGTGCATACTCACTATATTAGAAAATATCCCATCCAGAATGGATAGCTTTAGGCCTTCTTCTCCAGTCCATGCTGAAGAGGAAAGATTTCAGGATATGAACCTGCCACAGCAGCATATGTTGATCCACCCGCCACTTCATCTCAAGCACTAGCTACCACTGTCAACATACATACCTCTCAGAATCAAATCGTGCTATCGGAGGAACACCCAGTCCTGACAATTGAGCCCATGAGCTTCAGTACTTATCAGAGGGACCTCCAACATTTCCTCCATAGAATGGTAGGAAGAAGTATTGGGGGTCTAATAGTGCTGCTTGTAAAAGCCGAAGTAAGAAACCAAGTGCTCGAGGCAAAGGAGGATTTTCACAACACTCTCCAAGATAACTTTGAGACCTTCTCAACCGATATTTTTGCTGCGGTCAAAGAAGGGGAAGAGAAGAGACTAGCAAAGAAAGCAGAGTGTCTGAAGGAACAAGAAGAAAGGATCCGGCGCCTCGAAGCAAGAAGAAAAATGGAAGAAGACTTGAGAAGGCAACAAGAAGAAGAAGAAGAAAAAGAGGAACGAAGAAGGATCAAGGAGAAATAAAGAATTAGAAGAGAAGAGAGAGAAGCTGTAGTGGACAACTTCAAGAAGGTAATGCTTGAGACCCTCAGGAAAGTGAAGAAAACCACCGCCGGCTCCTCAAGTGCCAAAAATGCTGATGATTCAGACTCTTCAACGACCAAGAAGTAATCCTTCTCAACCTTATAAGTCTTCTAGCGTTAACACAGAATGATGTGTTTCATGTATCTCATTGCAAGATCCTTTTAATGGAAACTAAACCAGGTTGAAAACAACGACTCATTGTCCAATGCTAAATTAATTCATTTAGCTGAAATTACACACTCAGTGTAATCAGCAAACTGTGTGGATTGTTGGATGTGTGTGATATGTTCCTGCATGTTGCTTGATAAAAATATGTGAATCTGCTATATGCTTATCTGATAAATGATTTGAAAGCCATTTTCTTGAACCAAAAATTTATAATCGAGGGGGAACAGTTAGGAATCATACTGAGTCTAAGAGAGTTGAGATGCTGAGAATAGATGTGATAGGAGTAATTTGCAATCTCAGTAATCAACTTTCCCGTGACCAGTTAGTTAGAATTGGGGCTTTGATCGCACTAAAAAGGGGGAAATTGTTAGGATCTATGTTAGAAATATCATAACCCCTTGATCTCGAATGTATGTAGTTTAGTTTTGGTGCATCAAAGCTTAGTCAATCTAGTTTCTAGCAAATTAGAATCGAGTCAAAATTGTAAAAGTCCTGTATAGGATACATATACTCAAGTTGTAATAGAACTAGAAAAGAAGAATCGAAGAATGCTGAAAGAATCAACTGGCCTGAAGATTGCTGGAGATGCTAGTGAAGGCTAGCAAACGCGAAGGAATGCTGGACACGCTTAAAAGAATGCTGGAAGAATAACGCAAACCTGTTGCGAAGTCTCAGAAAGACTACTGAGATGTTAGCAGAATAGCTACTGTCAGCAAACACTCAACAACAATCAAGACAATATAAAATCGTAAAACTGAAGGATCCAGATCACAAGGAAACCCGATGAATAAAAAATCAACAAACACAAAGAAGGTTTCTAGATTCAAACTAAAAGATCCTTCTGACAAAGTTGGCTACAAATAGGAGCTACGCCAATCAGAGATGAAGGAGACTTGAAGAGTCACTATGCCTTGTAGAAAAAAAAAAAGAACAGAGATTGGCGAGAAAACCCTCTAAGTCTAACGGATAAGATTCAAACAACCGTTTGAATCTTAACCTATAAATAGGTGTCATCTAGAAAAAATTCAGAGGCTCGTGAAATTTCATTAACAGAGAAAACAAGAGAAGATCCAAACACTTTCAAACTCACACAAACTCATCTGAGCTTGTACTTGATTGAAGCTTATCACAAGATTTCATATTTAAAGCTAGATACCTCTAAAGTGTTACTTCTGAGGTTAATCTTGGGATTCATTCTATCCTAGAAAGAATCTAGCAGTCACCTTGCTCTGCAAGCATGATTATCATGACCAACTGTCAAACACACAAAAAAGTTCTGGGAAGAACTATAAAACTCCCAATAGTCGACGTCCAAGGAGAAGAGAGGTTTATCCTCACTCTAAGGAGCGACAATGTGAAGATTGAACATCGAGGTGCTTGAAGGTGCGCGCTGACCGGACGGAGAAGCTCCTCAACATTAGAGATCAAGCCTGACCTTGTAATCAATCAATAGTGAATTTTTGGTTGGAGGACTGGAGAGTGGACGTAGAACATTTGTTTGAACCATTTCTTTACTGCTTTATTTCGTTACTTTGTGTATTGTGTATTCTTGAGACTCAACGCATCAAGTGTTGAAGTATAATCTTCAATCAATCTAACGAATACTCGAGCTTAAACACATTTGATAAACACTTGCTAAGTCGCGTCCTTAGCAAGATAAGTGCAAGACATTACTAATACTTCCGCTGCATATACAAACACTCTAATCAGGGACCAACAATTGAGCTTTACCACGATCCAACGGTACTTTAATACAGTTGATAACTTCAGTTCTTGTACAAGTTGAAGTTTCCACAACTTCAACTACAGTGTACGAAGGTTTTTGTTCCCTTCTAGAACGTCGACCTAATTGGTGATCTAAATGATGTGGAATATTTCGGAACCTCTGCTAACGATTAGTTGATCGACCTTTGATGGGCTTATACTGAAGAAACACAACAGTGTCGTGAAATAAGCAGAAGACTTAGAATGCCTTAGAGAGAGATTGTTAGGAAATTCGATATAAATATTCTTCCTTTTATGTTATGTTTCTGTGGGTCAAAGTATGTAAAATTCATCTTAGATAGTTTCAGCTTAGATGAAAAATGTAAAGTCCTGTATATGTTTTTTTATCGATTGTAAGCAGAGGCTAATCTGGAGACTAGACTGATCAATAGGTATAATACGCGCGAAAGACTCAACAGGCTAAGATATGCAGTAAAATCTACAAGCCTAGATGATCATGAGTCTAGTGGAAGTATAGATTTTACCAAGTACGAATACAACAAGTATGGTGCAATCAATCAAATCGTACTTAACAACACAAAGACCAAGCATACTTCAAAGGATGATGTCATCAGCATGGAGTTACAAGTATGACGACACCAGCATAGACTTTCGAGTTTAGGTCCCAGCACATGAAGACAAGAAAAATTGCTTGAAGAATGTATTGAAGAAGTATAGACATTAAGGATTAGAGAAGCTTTAAAGTCTGCATGCACGAAACACCAAATTTTGTTACCTAGGACAACCAGTCCAGGATTCCTCAAAATGACAATAATTGTTGTTCTGATAAAATAACAAACTGTCATTGTCAATGTAAGAAAAAGGCGGAGCTGGCGAAGAACTTCGGAAAAAACACCACCTACCCGCCAAACGCAGCAGCCAATAGAGACATTCGATTGGACACCTTCTAATTTGTCTCTAGCGGACATTTATTTTCAAACCTTCAATCTTACGGTTATAAATACCAGAGAAATTAATGGAAGAAGGTTACGAGTTACAAATTCACAACGCATACTATCTCCGAACTCTTTCCAAAAAGAAAAAGTCTTAAAGTGTACATGAAAGCTAACACTATCTAAGCTTACTTTCGAGGCTTTATAGCTTTTCCTTTTGTCACCTAAGTGAACACGAGACTCAGAATCTAGCATTCTTGATTTATTTCTTGGTAGTCTTTCTCTCCAAGAAAGACTATAACAGTCAAGTACGTCTAGTACTTTGAATCTTACGGGAACCGTGCCGTCGAGGAGATAGTTCACGGGGAAATTATAAACACCCCATTCTGGCTATGAGGAGATAATTCACGGAAAATATACATCTCACAGGAAACAACTCAATAAATTTTACTAGCGATAAACATAAAGTTTTTTTAGCCTATTGACTTAAACAAACTCACTCAAATTATTTAAAGAGTATTAACTTTTATGATCATAACTCGTTTACTTTCTTTAAACCAATTAAATAAATTCTTACTTTTTAAAAGTTTAATAAAAATCTAATTGACCATCTGATATAATTGCTATTTTTATTATGTCTATCTCGTTTTCTATTAAGGTTAGAGATTCAAAAGGTCTACGAGAAATTTCAGAAATAAATTCTTAACCAAAAAACGTTTTTATTAAGAATTTATACACATTGATGATAAAGCTGGCAAAACATATTACTACTAGCTAAGAATCAAGCCCATTATCGATCCATCAATGAAGAAAGCCCATGAGTGAAAATATTTGTCCAAGGCTAACTCTTTGGTTGTTCGACAAATCGACCGAGCTACTTTTGACCGAACTATTCAACAAATCGATCAAGCTACTTTTGACCGAACTACGTGCCAGTCACACAGATCAGCTCGAACATTGCAATGAGTTAAATTGTTGAACCAAACTATGTAAAGATGAAACCAGCTCGACCAAACAGACGCGACCGTTCGAAGCACTAGTTCGGCCTGAAGAATTGTGACTTTTCATCTAGAGTCACTTCTCTGTATTCATTCCCTATAAATAGGGCTAGATTTATTGTACAAACGCACATTGAAGTCAGCAATAAATACAACTATAGAAGCACTAAGGATTTAAGTTCTACTTACAATCAAGCATTTATTTCTATTTCATTTGCAATCTCTTATTTATTTTATCAAGTACTCTTATAGAGAAGCCTCTAAAATTTCGAGCATTAACAATTGGCGCTAGAAGGAGGGCAAAATAAGAAAGAAAGATAGAGTAATAGAGAACAACAACAACAACATCAACAACCCACCACCAGGTCGCGAAGTTTTCTGAAGTGCCGCCGAGTTCAAAGCCGAACTCATGAGGCGAGAGGATGAATACCGCAACCTGCAGGTGGAAAATTGCAGGGTTACCCAGGAAGTCGAGGCTCTTCAGTGACAACTAGCCGTGGCCCGAAGCGTAGGCCAGAGTGAGAGCTCTAGGAGCAGAACCCCTATGCTCGAGTCCAAGGGGGAGGAAGAGGCCTCCCGTGTCCAAACTAAACCCAGCGGCAATTTGGTCCCGACTGAAGATAGTAATTCGGGGGAGAAAATACGATAGCTCAATAACCAGCTCGAGCAAATGCAAAATTTTATGTCCCTGATTTCGGGGATATCAACTCCTCTGAAGAATATCCCATTGGAGAGTTACACCGAGTATCCCTTTACTCGAATGATATTGGACATGCAGTTGCCTTCTCAATTCACAATACTGACACTAAAAGCATATGACGGGATGACCGACCCTGACGAGTTCATAACACTTTACAAAATGAAGATGCAGACCGCGGTGATTCCTGATCACCAGTGCAAAACATGTATGTTAAAAATCTTTGGAGCATGCATGGACGGACCGGCCATGCAATGGTTCATGCATCTCCCTCCGAGCTCGATCTCTTCATTTGCCGAGCTGCACGAGTCTTTTGTAGAGCATTTTTCAAGCAGTTGAAGAGAACCAATGAGATCAGATGACCTTTACTCCATTGTCCAGAAAGAGAACGAATCCCTTCAAAACTTCCTGAAGCGATTCAATTCAGTAAAGGTACCCATCCCGAACTGCCTTTAAGAAATGACAGTGTTGGCATTTAAGAAAGGCCTCAGAAGAAATTCCAATCTCTTTTGGAAGTTGGTCAAGTACCCCTACCCGACCATGGCCGAGGTACTAGCACGGGACAAAGCCCAAATTCGACAAGAGGTCAAAGAGGAGAACTTTGGCCGAAGAAACAAAAATAAGCCCCGATCGAGCCAATCAGACAAGAGAAGCGAGACACAGGCCAATGTCGGATACCAACCCTATCATGCTCGAACTGAATCATCAAAGCAGGGAATGAATGTGGTATCAAACACGCCTAAACCAAAACAAAAAATACCACTCCAAATGGCTGTTCGGGAAATGCAAAAAATATGCAACGAAGTACGTTGGCCAAAGAAAATGTTCACAAGGCCCGATCTTAGGGCCACATCCCTATACTGTGACTTCCACCAAGACCACGGTCATCAAACCAATGATTGCCAAGACTTGCAGAGAGAATTTGATCGACTTCTGGCCGAGGGGCTCCTAATCTGATCGAAGCCTACCAACAAAAGAAAGGTTTGGACAAGAAACAAAAAGAAGGGCCAAGGGCTCCCAAAAATCAAACCCCAGCCACGGAAGCAAATCAGCAACCCTTGCCCGAGGAGCCTTAGCAGCCGAAAATTCAAAGGGTCATCAATGTACTTACTGGGGGCTTCTCGATGATTGGATCATCTCGAAATGTGGCAAAGAAACTTTGTCGAGATATGAGAAACCAACCCATCCATCAAATCCAAACATCTCCTTTTAAGATTTGCTTCGGTGCCAAAGACAAAGTTGAAGCTCGTCATCTGCACGATGACGCCCTCATCATCACTCTGATAATAGCAAACTGCCGGGTTAAGAGAATTCTCGTTCACATTATAGCTTCATCCAACGTCATATTCCTCAAAACTCTTCGAGGAATTGAGATCTCCGAGTATAATATAACCAAAGACCCAATTACTCTTGTTGGGTTCAGTGTGAAAAATTAAATTCCCTCATAGAAATCACACTACTAGTATTTGCCGAAGGATTGAACTTGACAACTCGCTTCCAAGTGGTCGATGCTTCTTCAGCGTATAATGTCTAGATCGGCCGACCATGGATTGACGCCATGAAAGCCGTACCGTCCTCTTAACATCAGATGATCAAGTTCCCAACTCCTTGGGGAGTTCCGACTATAAGGGGGACCAGCTCGCTTTGAGGAGTTGCTATGAAGTAACCCTCTGAACTATTCACATAATGGAAGCCGAGCCGATCGAGGGTAGCTCGAAAATCCTGATTGACACGGAAAATCCATCTCAAACGACCTTCATCGGAGAAAAACAGTTCGAAGAGCAAAAATTCGAGATGCAAAATATTCCCATACAAAAAAAGAAAAATTTCTCATTCTCTCATGAGGATATGCCGGGCATCGACCTTCGATCATCTCTCATTGACTGTGTGTCGATCCGAAGTACAAGCCCCGTGAGGAAAAAAAGAAGGTTTGCTCCTGAACGAAATGAAGCCTTCGCCGAAGAAGTAAAAAAACTACTCAAAGTGGGGTTCATTCGCAAAGTAAAATATCTCAAATGGCTCGCGAATGTAATCGTAGTCAAGAAAAAGAACGGAAAAAATAGAGTTTGTGTGGACTACACAGACTTAAACAAAGCTTGTCTGGAAGACCCATTCCCTCTCCCACACATCGACCGGTTCGTCGATGCCACTGTAGGGTTCGGCGTAATGAGCTTCATGGATGCTTTTTCTGGGTGCAATCAAATCTAAATGTATCCGCCAGACGAAGAGAAAACAACCTTCATGACTAACCAGGGAATTTATTGTTATAAAGTCATGTCATTCAGTCTAAAAAATGTGGGTTCGACCTACCAAAGATTGATGAATCTTATGTTCGAACAACAAATCGGTCAAACTATGGAAGTATACATAGATGATATTTGGGTGACGTTAAATAATTTCAAAGATCACCTTCGGCATCTGGCCGAAACATTCCAAATATGTAATCAGCTGAAGGGGAATTGAAGCTGATCCGCTCCAGATAAAAGCAATTCAAAACATCCAGCCACCCAAAATTGTAAAGGATGTGCAGCGGATGATTGGAAAATTAGCAGCAATCAGCAGATTCGTTGCACGATACTCGGATAGGACGAACTCATTCTTTTCTCTACTCAGAAAAGCAAAGAAGTTCGAATGGACGAGGCAATGCAATGAGGCACTCAATTCCTTAAAACAATGTCTAACAAGTTCCCTGTCATGGAAAAAGCCAAGCCAAATGACGAGCTACAACTCTACATGGCCGTCTCAGAAAAATCTATAAGTGTCGTACTCATTCGAGAAGTACACAGGAATCAACACCCTGTGTATTACGTCATTCGAACACTCCTCGATGCCAAGATGCAATACTCGGCCCTGGAAAAGTACGTTCTAGCTCTCATCATGGCATCAAGAAAACTAAGGCCTTACTTTGAATATCATCAAATCAAAGTGGTTTCGTCATTTCCAGTTCAATAAACATATCTAAACCAGATCTATCAGGATGGATGATGAGATGGGCTATCGAGCTTGGGGGCTATGGACTTCAATTCGAGCCAAGAAACACTATCAAATCCTAAATCTTGACGGAGTTCATTGCTGATTATAAGCCCGAGCTCCAAATCATGGCCGAGCTCGAACTAGGTCCCACTCCGGACAGTTTAAAATTCTGGACCCTGGCTATAGATGGTTCCAGTAATTCAAGGGGGAGTGGAGCTGGGATACTACACGTATCCCCTGAAAGATGGGTCGTTGAAAGGAGAATCTATTTCGAGTTCCGAACTATGAACAACATAGCTGAGTACGAGACATTGATTGCCAGACTACAATTAGTGGTAGATCTAAAGTTCCAAAAGTTAAAATTTGAGTCCGATTCTAAGATCGTCGTCAATCAAGTTCGAGGTGAGTTCTAGGCAAAGGACGCTCGAATGCTAGTGTATCATGAACTTGCTATAGAGCTCGAATCTAAGTTTGAAGTGGTGGAAGTCACACATGTACCTGATCGATGCTAAATCTGCATACAAATTATAGCATAGGACAAATAAATTTATAAACAACCCAGGGGTTGGTCGATCCCACAAGGATAGTACAACGAAGGGAAATCATATACTGGATATAGTTTTCAAAGCTTTTGTTTGGGCAAA
>JAPKLW010000398.1:301065-317634 GCA_026898455.1 Plectranthus barbatus | reverse complement strand
CACCAATTTGATCGATGCTAAATCTGCATACAAATTATAGCATAGGACAAAAAAATTTATAAACAACCCAGGGGTTGGTCGATCCCACAAGGATAGTACAACGAAAGGAAATCATATACTGGATATAGTTTTCAAAGCTTTTGTTTGGGCAAATCAATTCAAAAGGGTTTTGGGTTTTCAAAACAATTAATTTAAAGGGTGAAAATTCAAATATGAAAAAGCACAGATTCTAGGAAAATCTGCCAAACTGATCAACATGCAAGAATTAAATATTCAAACCTATAAAACACAATTTTGGTGGAAAACCTTTTATTGTGGAGTTAATTCCTTGGTCGGGCAATTAAAACCTAAATTACTAATTAGTGATCTATCTCCTCTCGGTCTCAAAATACACCAATTAATCAATTTCATAAAAATCTTGATTTTCCTACAATTGAAATCTTCGTGGTCAGACAGAATTCAAAAGCATCAAACTCTCACTTCCTATTATCGATTTTCACCTTTCGGTCCTTCAATCAATAACTAACACCTATTCCAATTTTCATCTCTCGATCCTTCAATTGAAAATAGATTTGAAATAAAATCAAAGAGTTTAAACCAAGGGTTTGAATAAATAAATCTAAACAAGCATCACAGATGCCTAGAACCTGTTTAGGGTTCTAGCCTAACATATTGAAAGTAAACATTGCGAGGAAAAATAAAGATTGCATTGAAAAGTAAAGGTTCAACAAAAAGAAAAGAGGAATTCTAAAGAAAACAGAAAAATAAAGATGTAAAAACTGTAAAGGGGGAAAAAATTAAGAAAAGGGTCTGAATTCTGAACTAATTATGAGTTTATATAGAAGTAGGGTTGAGATATCTTCAAAAGGTATGATTGATTGCTTCCATATTGATGTATATCTTGTTCCCCAAGCAATTCTTGCCCAAAATATGTGAAAATCTCGCCAAATCTCGCCAAAATAGTCTGTCTCGGCCGAGATGGACTCTGCCACAGCTGAGATGGAAAATTCTGCCCGGCCGAGATGGATTTGATTTCGGTCGAAACAGAGACGCTTCGCCACTTCGGACCCTTCTGCGTAGTCTCACGGTTTTGGCCATAACTTTCGGGTCCAAACTCCGATTGATTCGATTCCAGTTGCGTTGGAAAGCTAACTCAAAGATCTTTCAAATGCCATGATCCATTAGCTCAGATTCCAACGGTGGAAGAATTGGTGACTGTTTCTTTGAACATCTGCTTCTTTCGGTACGGGTTCTCCATTGGATTTGGCCTAAAACCTGTAAAATCTCACCATGGCAAGCGTAATACCCTCTAATATACACTCATGCTCAGTTTATTCAAGAAAATGTACTAAAATGCATAAAAGAAAGGAAAAACAAAGCGATAAGTGAGTAGAAAAATGAGCTTATCAGTACCCCGAGAGAAAACTTGCATGCCGACGCCCTCGCAAATCTGGCCGCGACTGCATGTTCTTGGGGAACTTGAACTATTCCACTTACCGTAGCACTCTGGCCAGCCATTAGGGACCGTGAGCCTGAACTAATGGAAGTTTGCCCGATGAACGATCTCGAAGAATCCTGGATGACCCTAATTGTAAATATCTATCAGAAGGAGTTCTACCACAGCAAAAGGCCGAGGCCATCTAACTAACCCAAAGAGCCGCACAGTTCGCCCTTCTAGATGACCAACTCTATAAAAGATCATTCGAAGGTTCATTATTAAAATGTGTGTCCGAAGAAGAAAGCTTTTCGGTCCTCTCAGAGATTCACTCAGGGAGTTGTGGAAATCACTCAGGCTCCAAAAGCTTGGCCCATAAAACCATCACAATTGGACTTTACTGGCCAATCAATAAAAAAGACGCCGAAGAAGTAGTTTAAAAATGTGACAGTTGTCAAAGGTTCGCGGGGCTGACACATTTACATGCCAAACCACTTCATTCGAACATACCTGCTTGGCCATTTTCTCGGTGGGGAATTGACATTGTGCGAAAACTACCAAAAGCTAAGGGTCAAAAAGAATACTTAGTAGTTGCCACAGACTCCTTTACCAGATGGTCGAAGCCGAGCCACTTTCCAGAGAATGAGACACCGAGATGATTAAATTCCTATGAAGAAATATTGTTTGTCAGTTCGGACTACATCGGGAAATAATTACAGAAAACATGCGCATATTCACTAGCAAAAAGTTTAAGGATTATTGCAAAACAATTGTAGCTCGTTTACTATTTTCAACTCCGAGATATCACGAGGCTAACGACTTGGCCGAGTCATCTAACAAAATGATCATCAACATCCTAAAAAGGAAGCTGGTAGCTTAAAAATCAGCTTGGGTCGAAGAACTCCCGACCGTTCTTTGGGCATACCATACTGTAGGAATTGAGTCTACAATAGGCGACGTGGATCGCTATTTATTTTTAACCTCGGATTCGTTTTATGGATATAAAAATAAACACTATGATAAATAGTAAATGCCCTATGCATGATCCTATTTAATTTAGTTAGTAGATTCAAAGGAATACCTCAACTCCCGCAGATTGAATAACGGCGATAGATCGTTGATGGTGTTCCTATAAATCTTATCTTCTGATCTGTTCCCTTGCTCGATCCGGAAATCTGGTGAGAATGCGCTACCGGATCTACACAGCTGCCCACTCTCCCTCAATCTCTCTAGGGTTTCTGAAAAACTTCAAAAATTATGTGGGAAGAGAGAATTGATCTATTTATATAGATCTGGAGAATGGGCTATTAGGGTTTAATAAACCCGAATGGGCTCTGAGCACTATTGGGCCATACCAGGGATCAAATGCAAATAATAAAGTGGGCCTCCTATTAATTAATTTCATGTTCAACCCAGAATATAATTAATTAATAAACATTAATTCATGCCACCAGAGAATTAATGTTGACCTACCCCTTTATTACCACGTTTTGAGGAACTGGTTGCATTTACTTGGTTAATCCCCATATTTAAGGTTTCAGACATTCATTAATTAATTCAGCGTATCACAATTAGCTGTAATTAATTAATCTCTTATTATTCCTGAGTAGTACCACTCAACCCTTATCGCTTATGCTTGAATCAATGATTCAGCCTGCAGGACTTAGCATAACAGACCTCCTGAGCTTCCTAGGGAATGTCACCATCCTGAAACGGATATGGTTATCTAAATCTAGCCTGAGGAAACCCCACACAAACTGCCATCACCCAAGATGCAGATATACGAATACATGTAAGACTCTCCACCATAGCAAGTCAAAGTGACAGCCAACCCATGTGTGCCCCTCAACTTTCAATAGACTTTAGATCCGACCAAGTTACCGAGATCTTTACTCATTCATATGTTAAGTAGAATGGTTCATCTCACTGTTGATCCTATCAATACATTGAGATGTACCGGTCACACAAAATAGTCAAGATAAACCACTTATGGACTAGTGCGCCTCAACTTAAACCAACAGCTACACCAGAAACTGTCTTAGCTAAGATAACTGTTTATATCTTGCTAGGTCAAACAATATATACGATCTTCTGTGATCTCTTACACACCATATGATCTCCCTATCAACGAGATAAGTGGATGTGTTTGTTCACATCAGATGATTGTTATTCAGACATGAGTTGTTTATTGCAAGTCATTAATGATTACCAGTATATCAAACATAATGTTTCACAATATACTAATCATAATGCTTTTATGTATACAATTCCAACAATCTCCCACTTATACTCAAAATATTATACCATTACTTTCCAGAGTATAACATGTTTCTATTCTAAACTAGCAATTACATTTGGTCACCAGGTGGCCGACAACTAGCACACTCCTAGGCTACGAACATTACCCTCGTAAGCCTTCTGCAGTAAGCCCTTTGTAAATGGATCCGCTAGATTATCCTTCGTGTCAATCTTCTCTATTAGCACATCGCCCCTCGCTACAATTTCTCGTATGATGTGTTACTTTCCGTCTATGTGCTTTGACGCCTTGTGAGTTCTTGGTTCCTTAGAGTTTGCTACTGCATCAGCATTATCACAATATACCGTGATAGTCTTGGGCAAACTCAGAACAATATCTAACTCTTGGAGGTAGTTTCGAAGCCAAACTGCTTCTTTAGAAGCCTCTGAAGCTGCCACATACTCAGCTTCCATGGTGGAGTCCGCGATACATTTTTGTTTCGCACTCCTCCATGATACAACTCCACCTCCCTAGGTGAACACGTAGCCCGAGGTTGATCTATTCTCATCTTGATCCGCCTGGAAATCCGAATCCGTATAACCCACAGGGCACAAATTCTCACACTGATAAACAAGACAATAGTCTCGAGTTATTTTCAGATACTTGAGAATATGTTTGACAACAGTCCAGTGCGCTTGTCCAGGGTTAGATTGATAACTGGCCACCATGCCCACAACATTACAGATATCTGACCTCATACATAGCATCGCATACATGAGACTTCCCACTGCCGAAGCGTATGGTACTTTAGCCATCTCATCCTTCTCCTCTTCTGTTGCGGGACATTGTGCCTTAGACAGAGGAACACAATGTCTGAAAGGTAGCAATCCTTTCTTGCTATTTTGCATGCTAAAATGAGCAATCACAATATCAATATAAGCGGCCTGAGACAAGCTTAACATCCTAGTATCAATATAAACGATCACGCAAGACTTTAATCCCAAGGATGTATCCAGCATATCCTAGGTCTTTCATTTGAAACTGTTCGGATAACCATCTCTTTATGTCTGACAACACCTTCACATCGTTACCGAATAGAAGAATGTCATCTACATAAAGTGCAAGAAATACCACGCTTCTACTGACGCATAATCGGTACACACAACTTTTGGTTTCGCACTATGAAATCCACAGAATTTAATCACATCATCGAAACATTTGTTCCATGACTGTGAAGTTTGTTTAAGTCTATACAAGGACTTCCTTAGCTTCCAGACAAGATGCTCTTCACCATCCTTCACATAACCCTCTGGCTACTGCATATATATGTCAAGACCTTCCTCAAGGTACCCGTTTAAAAATGTGATTTTGACATCCATCTGCCAGATCTCTAGGTCCATATGTGCTGCTATGGATAGAAGAATTCGGATGGATTTGAGCATGGCTACCGGTGAGAAGGTCTCATCATATCCAATGCCCTTTTGACTATAACCCTTCACCACCAACCTCGCTTTAAAAGCCGATATTTCTCCTTTCGAGCCTTTCTTCCGTTTGTATACCCATTTGCAACCTATGTCCCGAAAGCCATCTGGTACCGCAAACTTCTGGTATACATCCATAGCGGTAATTGATTCAATTTTTAAATCCATGGCTTTATGCCATTTTTTCGCATCTTTGTCATTTATTGCTTCTTCATATGTCCATAGGTCGGTATCATCTAATCCGTCTTCTGGGACCAAGTTCGAAGAATCTCCCACGAATATATACCGCTTGGGTTGGTGAGATACCCTCCCACTACGACAGAGCACTGGTACTGCATCAACAGTTGGTGCAGTTACTTCTGGCTCAAAGCATTCACTGGAGACCATGCAGTTGGTTCCATACCTTCGAGAGGTACACTCAATCTGCCACGGGTTTTTCCCAATGGAAGCGCATCATCTAATCCAATTTCTTGGAGGATGATATCACTTTTGGATTTGAGGTTTTTCACAAATTCGTCCTCCAAGAATCTCGCGTTGGTGCTAACAACGATCTTCTGTTCCTCAGAATAGTAGAAATAACAACCTTTCGTTTGTCTAGGGTATCCCACAAACAGCATTAGCTTGAACCTACCTTCTGGCTTATCAGGTTCCTTTGACAAGACATATGTCAGACAACCCCACACTCTTATCTTTGACACACTGGGCTTTTGCCCATGCCAGAGTTCTGAGGGTGTCTTAGGAACTGACAAAGAAGGTACCAGGTTCAGCAGGTACACCGCTGTTAGTAACGCGTGGCCCCTAAACAAAGCAGGCAAGCTCGCATAACTCATCATGGATCTAACCGTTTCAAGAAGATTCCTATTTCTTCTTTCCGCCACACCATTTTTTGAGGAGTGCCCGGTGCGGTCCATTGGGATGTAACCTATGCTCTGACAAAAACTGCAAGAACTCGTCACTGAGATACTCACCACCACGATCAAATCGTAATGACTTAATGGTCTTGTTTAACTTCTTCAAAACAAGTAATTAAAAAGAGAAAATTCAAACATTAAAAAGCACAGATTCTAGGGAAATCTACCAATCTGAGCAACATGCAAGAAACAAATATTCAAACCCAGAAAATATGTTTTGGTGAAAAATCTATTATTGTGGAATTAATTCCTTGGTCGGGCAATTAAAATCTAAATTATTAACTAGTGGTAATCTCCTTTCGGTCTCAAAACACACCAAATAACCAATTTTGTTAAAGATTAGATTTTTCCTACAATTGAATTCTTCTTGGTCGGACAGAAAATCAAAAGTATTAAACCCTAACTTCCTATTACTAACCTTCACCTCTCGGTCCTTCGATTAATAACTGAAACCTACCTCAATCTTCATCTCTCGATCCTTTGATGGGAATAGATTTAAAATAAAACATAGGATTTAAACCAATTAAAGGGTTTGAACACTTGAATCTAAACATGCATCACAGATGGAGAAACCCTAGAACCTGTTAGGGTTCTAGCCTAACATATTAAAAATAGACATTGTACGGAAAATAAAGATTGCATTACAAAGTAAAGATTCATCAATGAAAGTAAAGAAGAATTCTCCAATAATTCAAGAGAAAACTAAAATGAAAAATATAAACTAAAGGGGAGGAATTAAAACTAAAGGGAAACTTCAGGGTACTGCCTTGAAATCTAGGGCTAAAAATATAATTTGACCTTAAAAATCTCAAAAATTCCTTTTCTGGGTCCATCTCGGTCGACTCGGATCCCCTTGCGTCGGTCGAAAGAGAGACGTTTTCCCTCTTGCGATCCTTCTGCGTAGTCTCACGGTTTCGGCCATAACTTTCACTCCCGAACTTCGATTGACCCGATTCCAATTGCATTGGAAAGTTAACTCAAAGATCTTCCCAATTCTGTGCTCTATTAGCTCGGATTCAAACTGTGAAAGAAGTCGAGACTGTTTCCTTGAACATCTGCTGCTTTCGGTATGAGTTTCCATTGGATTTGGCCTAAAACCTGCAAAAACACACCATGACAAGCATAATACCCCTATAAACTTGACTCATGCTCGATTATTAACTAAAACTCAAGATAAATGCAAGAAATCAATAAAAAAACAACGTGATAAGTGAGGCAAAATACGAGCTTATCAACCCCCCCAAACTTAAACACTTGATTGTCCTCAATCAACAAAAGAATGAATCAAAAGTTCAAGTAGAAGAGAAGTGCAATGCCTCACAAGATTTATCACAATCAAACTTGTAAATCCACAAAACATCATCACTTTGTAAGAATCAGAAATCAGTAAACCATGGAAGACTCACAAGGGAAGTATTTTCACTCATTCACTCAAGTGTTTAGGATAATATGAGAACACACAAAAGTCATGCAAATCAAGTTCTACCATAGGCTTGGAAATATTCTAAATCTCCACTGCAAATATGTGTACACAAGTCTAAGATCAGAAAGGACTTTATTCAAGGTTGTAATGTAGGCTTTTTAGTGAAAGGTAGGAAAATATATGGCCAAGTGACTAAAATCAACTGAGTTGCGCACCTCAACCAATCTAAACCACTATCTAATGATATCCACCCATCTCCTGTAATATTCAACATCAAACAAGGCTCTTTTATTCTTTTTTATTTTTTTCACACATATCCTTTTATGCTCTAAACAATTTTGATTATACATTTGAGCTTATAAGGACTAACAAACACACAAACACATATTTGTTTTTCATTTTCTATATTTTTTTTCTAGAGCCCAACCTTCTCTTTTTTCACCCTTCTAATAATATCTTATCCTTCCTCAAACAAATCCCAACCCACTCTTATAGACAAGAGTTGATTCCCCTATAATTTTTCCAACTCATAGACAAAGAAAGAAAACACATAGGCTCAAAAGGGTTGACTAGGGATAAATGTTCAATTAGGACAGTGTATGGGATAAATAGGCTAAACAAAGATGGCCTAAAATCATTTCCTAAACCTGTGCACACTTAGCAGTCTTGAAAAAGAAACAAAGCAAGTTCTAGAGATACTCAATAATGCAGACACACTCACAATCAATTTTACGGCTCAATTCTCACACTTTGGGCAATTTTTCTTCCATAGTAAACATCAACTCATCATCAAATGTCATGCCTTTGTAAGTTTCAAAACAAGTAATCATGCGGTATTCTACATTCATAGGCATACTCAACCACTATCACAATCAATGCATAATCAAGTCAATTAATTTCAAATCTCGCATTCTTGCTAGGGTTATCTCATAGCTACGCAAATCTTCTCACAAAATCACAACTTTATTCAACAAATGCAATAAAAATTTTAAACTAAGCAGAAATTTAAACAAACTGAAAGCATTAAGTAAAAAGGAAGAAATAGTTTCAACTCCAAGTCCTCCTCCCCCCAAACTTATTCGATTGACAGAGAGAATAAATTTGAAAATCAGACTAGGAGTGAAACTGTACCTCGATATCTCCCTGAGAGCTTCAACAAGAGGAATGTTAATATTAACTTTTTAAAGATTTTCAACAAAATTATTAAATTTAGAATCCTCCATTTTCTTTGCGAATCTCTGTGGGAAAGGCATTGGGGGCATCGGATCAACTTTTCTTCCTTCCTTTTCCTTCTCCTTCTCTTTCTCGCCCAAGATGGGGCTCTGTTTCAACCGAGACAAGCTTGTCTCGGCCGTCGTGCTTTCTTTTTATCTCGGCCGTGATTGGCTGACATCGACCGTGATGCAACCTTCTGCGTCGACCGGGATGGACTCCATCTCGGTCGATGTGGACTCTTCTGCCTCGACCGGCCTGCTCTAATTTCGACCCTTTGCGTCGACCGGGATGGACTCCATCTCGATCGAAATAGAGGGGTCTTATGCGGGATTTTTCTCCTCTGTTCCTCCAAATTCTCCTTCCGGGCTGCTCGGACCTTCGTACCTCCTCCCAGATCGCAGCAAGATGGCATTTACTGACTTCCCCTTTGCTGGATTTGTCTCTATTGTGCTCGGAAGTTGCCTCAGCTTGTGCTGAGTACCCATGGTAGTGGCTATCTGACTCAGTTGGGTGTCCATCATCTCCAAATGCTTTGTCATTAATTGCATGTGATTGGCCATCCCTTTGACTTCGTTCTCCACCTTGCCAAATCGGTTGTCCGAGCTCTTGATGAATTTCTCCAATGTCTCTTCCAGCACGGACTTCTTTCTCTCCACGATTTCTCCTCCTGTACCTACATCAAAACCAGGTGGAGGGTGTTCTGTAGCAGAGGGGTTAGAATAAGAAAAACCAGGGTGAGATCGCCCATGGTTGTAATGATACCCTTGATTGCCTCGGTAGTTATTCTGATAACCACCGCCAATGTAGTTAACCTCCATTCCTGCAGTTCCAGATGAACTGCTTGCTCCCCGGTTGATGTAGTCGGACTCCACCAGAACAATCGCCATACTCGGCTCAGTAGTAGCAGTTGCAGCTTTCGTTGTTCCCAATTTCTCAATTTCCTCACAGAGTTTCTTCACCTCGGCAACCACATCAAACTCCGGCTTTGTCTCCACTGCTTTGTCCGGCATCTGTCTTTCAGTCGGCCACTGGTGGCTGTTCATGGCCATGTCTGCCAACAGCCTCATACTCTCTGCACCACTCTTCTTCATCAGGATCCCGCCAGCAAATGCATCCATCATCTCCTTCATGTGTGGGTTCAGACCCTCATAGAAATGACAAACCTGCATCTCAAGATCGATTCCATGTCCAGGGCAGAGTCGCAGGAGTTCCTTGTACCTCTTCCAGGCTTCATGCAGTGACTCGCCATAGAGCTGCTTAAATGTAGTGATAGCAGCTTTCCCCTTCAACAGCAGGTTTGGTGGAAGTAGTTGGTGAGGAATTCTGCTCGAAGCTCCTCCCATGTCCCAATTTGGCTTTTGTCAAGCCCAGCATACCAAGACATTGCCTCGTCTCTGTGGGAGAATGCGAATAACCTCATCCTGATGACATCCTGGGGGACTCCATTTTGCTTCACCTTGTCGCACACCACGATGAACAGATTGAGGTGGGCGTATGGATCTTCGACGGCTCTCCCCCCAAACTGATTCTGCTGCACCTTCTGTATCAGCCCTGTGCGCAGCTCAAAGTTGTTTGCATTGATGCCAGCTCTGAATCCAGCCTCTTCCTGCTGTGGTAAAAATCTGTCCAAGATGGACCTCTGTGGCACCATGACCTGTCTTTCATTTACTTCTGCCAATCTGGCAGCTTGTTTTGCTTGGGAAGCTTGGGCTGCAAGAAGTTGCGCCCTCAATTGCTGCACCTCGTTAGCGAATTGCCTTTGTTCCTCCGATGTCATGTTCTGAAGCGGGGCTTCTGGGTTTGCTTCCATCTCAAAGTTCGGCTTCTTTCCTTTCTTTCTGTTGTTTCTACAGGCTGTTTCGATCTCTGGTATAAATGGCTCGAGTGTCTTCCCTATGTTCCGTGTGTTCATGCACCTGCACAGTAACTGAGGCAAAAATTAGTTCACGTCGACCGACACAGGCAGTGTGTCGACCGACGTGGAAAATTCATGCGTCGACCTACGTGAGCACTACATCGGTCGAAACAGAACTCAGAAACACACACACGCACGCTAAAGCAAACAGAACATAGTCTAAAAAACAAAGAAAAAATAACACAAATTTGGGCAGAAGTCTTTAAACAAGACAGTAATGATTCGCCATATGACTGGCCCCGGCAACGGCGCCAATTTGATCGATGCAAAATCTGCATACAGATTATAGAAAAGGGCAAATAAATTCATAAGTACCCGAAGGTTTTCGAACCCATAGGGATAGTGCAACGAAGGAAAACCATGTACTGAATGTAGTTTTCAAAACTCTTGTTTGGGCAAATCAAATTTTAGGGTTTTGGGTTTTTCAAAACAAGTAATTAAAAAGAGAAAATTCAAATATTAAAAAGCACAGATTCTAGGGAAATCTACCAATCTGAGCAACATGCAAGAAACAAATATTCAAACCCAGAAAATATGTTTTGGTGGAAAATCTATTATTGTGGAATTAATTCCTTGGTCGGGCAATTAAAACCTAAATTATTAACTAGTGGTAATCTCCTTTCGGTCTCAAAACACACCAATTAATCAATTCTGTTAAAGATTAGATTTTTCCTACAATTGAATTCATCATGGTCGGACAGAAAATCAAAAGTATTAAACCCTAACTTCCTATTACTAACCTTCACCTCTCGGTCCTTCGATTAATAACTGAAACCTACCTCAATTTTTATCTCTCGATCCTTTGATGAGAATAGATTTAAAATAAAACATAGGATTTAAACCAATTAAAGGGTTTGAACCCTTGAATCTAAACATGCATCACAGATGGAGAAACCCTAGAACCTGTTAGGGTTCTAGCCTAACATAGTAAAAATAGACATTGTACGGAAAAATAAAGATTGCATTAAAAAGTAAAGATTCATCAATAAAAGTAAAGAGGAATTCTCCAATAATTTAAGAGAAAACTAAAATGAAAAACATAAACTAAAGGGGAGGAATTAAAACTAAAGGGAAACTTCAGGGTACTGCCTTGAAATCTCTAGCAAAAACAAGTATTTATAGAGGCAGAGGAGTATAAATTGGGATCTAGGGCTAAAAATATGATTTAACCATAAAAATCTCAAAAATTCCTTTTCTGGGTCCATCTCGGTCGACGCGGATCCCCTTGCGTCGGTCGACGTGGCCTTCGCATCGGTCGACGTGGCCTTCGCATCGGTCGAAAGAGAGACGTTTTCCCTCTTGCGATCGTTCTGCGCAGTCTCACGGTTTCGGCCATAACTTTCACTTTCAAACTCCGATTGACCCGATTCCAATTGCATTGGAAAGATAACTCAAAGATCTTCCCAATTATGTGCTCCATTAGCTCGGATTCCAACTGTGGAAGAAGTCGTGACTGTTTCCTTGAACATCTGCTGCTTTCAGTACGGGTTTCCGTTGGATTTGGCCTAAAACCTGCAAAAACACACCATGGCAAGCATAATACCCCTATAAACTTGACTCATACTCGATTATTAACTAAAACTCAAGAAAAATGCAAGAAATCAATAAGAAAACAACGTGATAAGTGAGGCAAAATACGAGCTTATCAATCCTCCATGAGTTTGCGTAGACATCGGTCCACATAAGTAAGAGTGGATCAATTCCAACACATCACTTGCTCGAGATTGACTTGCCTTGAATGGTGGTCGTCATGTTTCCCTCTATACAGATTCACAAACTCGACGTGGAACTACCTGGATTGAATCCAACGTTCCATCATCCACGAGTCTCTTGATCCTCTTTAGATTGATGTGGCCCAATCTCAGATGACATAGATATGTAAGATCCTCATCTGAAGATGAAAACTTTCTCATCTTGTGATTAAATGAGTTATATGCAGCATTCTTGGAAGATTCATGCAAACAAGTAATGATATAAAGAAAGTCTTTCTGTATCCCACAACAGATAACACCGTTATTGCCATTGATAGTAACATGACTATAAAAATAACTGAGAATCCATCATTTATTAAACGGGAAACAGAAATAAGGTTCCGCCGAAAATTCAGCACATACAAAACGTCTCTTAAAATCAAAACATTGTTCTTAAAGCATAATGTAACATCTCCAACTACTACTGCAGACACACAAGCAGCATTACCCATGGAGATCGTCACCTCGTCGCCATTCAGCTGCCTTGTCGGCTTGAATCTGTGCAAAGTGTAACAAACATGATCAGTAGCTCTAGTATCCACTACCCACGAACGGGTAGAAATAGATGCTAAATATGTTTCTATTTCAAATGCTAATGACTTGTCCAACCCGCTTGATTTGACAATCCTTCTTCCGGTGCCCAATTTTGCCACAACGAAAACACTTGCCCTTCTTCCCCGGTGTCACAGTCTTCTTTTTCCCAGAACTTTTGCTTCAAGAGGCTGTCTTCTTGAATTTCTTTCCAATCACCCCTTTAGCACCTTTCGATGATGTAGGTCGACTATCGAAAGAAACCAAGACTGCCTTTTTAGGTTGCATGACTGATTCAGCTGCCATGAGGTCACTAAGTAACTCATTTAGAGTGTACTCCTTTTTACTCATGACAACATTCAGTCTGAAGTTCTCAAAAGACTTCGGAAGTGAGTTGAGTATGATATCGACTTAGGCTTCATTGTCAATACTTCCTCCATACAACGTTAGTTCATCCATAAGGTGAGTCATGGAAACAACGTGCTCCCTCACTGAGCAACCATCTGTCATTTTACAACTCACTATTCCCTCATGAGTTTAAATCTGAAAGCTCTATCCGATTCCCCATAAGTAACTGTGAGACTATCCACAATCTCATCTACTTTGTCATAGTGCTGATGTTTTTGCTGGAGCACCTTAGACATAGTGGTCATCATGTAGCACTTGACTACATTATTAGACTTGACTTACTTGTCATAGAGGTTCTGCTCCACATCAGTTGACTCAGCAGTGGGGATAAACTGGACACGGAGTGTTAAGAACAAATCGATGTTCCTCTGCAACTAGGATATATTCTAAGTTGCACTTCTATTTCAGAAAATTCAAACAAGTTAATTGATTTTGTGCCAAGATTTTGATGACATTATTCACAGACATATCTGAAAACAATAATTGTTTTAAGTAAGAACATACATGCAGAATATTGAAACAAATATGCATTGTAACCTTATGATAAACCAATACAATTGTTTCCCCCAATTGCCTAGGTGCATCTACTGCAAGCTCCTTTCGAAGATGTTTACAGCAGACCACCTAACCAGATTTCTCTTTGATGTTCCAATCTTTAATTTCAATCCATGCCAGGTATTCACCGGCAAATAAATTAATAATCGGAGATAAAACTAAGACCATGTTCAACCTATCTGAGCAGGGACATCATTCATGAGTTAGTACTCAGGCAACATCTAAGCATTTGACCACAATTCTAACTCCAGAAGTTAAAAGGACGATTTTTCATACGTACTAGACCCATGACGCATGCCTCTTACAACCTTCGTTATCTCATTTAAAACAATCCTAGAGAACTTATGAACAAATAAAAAAAGCAGGCAATGGTCGTGTAGACGTCTACTCACTTCACTGTCCACTTCACACATGTTTAAATATTTTATTTAGAAATCTCATCTATTAGAACTTATGAACAAATAAAGTAAGCAGGCTACGGTCGTGTAGACGTCTACTCACTTCACTGCCCACTTCTAATAAGAGACCGCATTGTGGAGGTCTTGCTGATTTTAATTAAAAAATCTTGCTTAGTCTTTTTCTTTCAAAAGGTTCTTATGCGCACATATTATTTTATGATCCATAAATTATGTCATATCTAAAATTCCATCATATTTCCCAACATGATTCGGGAATTTATAGACATAATTTAATACATAAAATAAATCACATAAAGCATGCTTTAAACAGTAAATAATAAAGCAGTAACATGCTTCCCTATTATCTACAACATGCTTTAAAAATAAATAATAAAAGCAGTAGCATGCTTTCCTATTATTTACTAGTGCGCACATAATAAATAACATCATATGAGAATGTAATAAATAAAATAAAAATTCTCGTGGCCCCCTGATGCAATTACATGGGAAATAAAAATTAAACCTATCTATTACAAGGCTTTAATTTAATACAGATCTTCAAACTGGGCTCCACTCTTTAACTAGAAATCTACAATTTTGGGCTTGGAAAAATACAACAGTTTGGGCCTGAAATAAGAGTTTCAGGCCCATTAGGTTGTAAAACCCTAATTTTAGCAGAAACCCTAGTTTCAGCAAATTGGGCCGCCTCTAGGACGCCGGGCCCGTGCCCAACCCGGATCTGAAAACCCTAGCCCTAGCTACTGCAAACCCTAGCTGTTGCTAGGGCTGCAGCCGCCACCTCCTCCAGCTACAGACCCGCAACCGTCGCCCAGCCGCCGCGCCACCGGCGACCCGACGAATGCCTGCGCCGGACGTTTGCCACCATCGCCAACAATTGCAGACAGGGAGAGCTCGCTGATAAGCTCGTTATTTCACTCACTTATTTATATTATTTTTATACTATTTTATGTAGTTTTATTGAGTTTATATATATATTATGTGCATGAGTCTATATTAGGTGGTATTATGCGCGTTTTGATGTTTATGCAAGGTTTTAGGCCTAAATTCAATGGAAACCCATTCCAAGAGCAGTAGATGTTCAAAGAAACAGTTACAACTTCTTCCACCGTTGGAATCTGAGCTAATAGAGCACATGGATGGAAAGATCTTTGAATTAGCTTTCCAACGCAACTGGAATCGGGTCAATCGGAGTTTGGAGGAGAAAGTTATGGCAAAAACCGTGAGATCGCACAGGAGGGCGAAAAGCTTCCTCGACCGAAGCCACGTAGACTCGATCGAGGAGCCAAAAATGCTTCCTCGATCGAGTGGAATCACACTCGGTCGAGGAAGGGGTATTTTCTGGCGCGGAAATCTGATAAAATTCGGATTTATTCATATCTTTAGCCCTAGATTTGATAGGATACACATCCACCACTATAAGTACCTATAAAATTCGAACCAATTAGCATTCCCTATCAATTCCACATTCCATATTTTAGATTTTAGAGATTCCAAGAGTTCTAGGGTTTATGTTTGAAGACATATTTTTGTGGGAAGACATTCAGACCCAAGTTTTTATGCAATTCAGGTTATATCTTTCTATGATGAATATTATTCTGAATATGTGTAACTAAATTCCTTCTCAGATTCTAGGGTTTCAACTATTCTTGTATACATGTTTTGATTAATTGAATTATTTTCCCTTTCCCTTCGTAGCTTGTGAAATCTGTGCTTATTCTAAATCTTGATTTGCTGATCACTTATTAGGATTTTCTAGTTGATTACTTGAGACGTAACTGTGATAGTTTTCAATCGAAAGAGATTTTCACAATACAATTTGATTTCTTGTCGTAACTGAAGGAGATAATAAATCTGTAGATCTGTAGGAGTTAGTTGATTTATCTTGAGACCGAGAGGAGATAGGTAATTGACTAATCTACTTTGCGAATTGTCAGACCAAGAAGCTTGTAATACTTTTCTGATGTTTCACTGCGAAGAGGAATTAAATTTGGGAATTAATCAATTTATTCATACATGCTATACTTGATAGGAAGAATTCCCTAGGATCTGTGTTTCTCATATTTGATTTCAAAAGCAATTTAATTTTCTGTTTATTTTACGTTTTCAAAGAATTCCGATTTTAAAATACCAAAACCTTTATTTGATTTTCCTAACCAGTAATTTCAAGAACTAATGGTTTAGTATTTCAGGGTTTTTCGTTATTTCTTCCCTGTGGGTTCGATAGCCTTCGGGTTTACAAATTTATTTGCCACTGTTCTATAATTAATCTGTTAGAAATAGCAGTGATCA
>JAPKLW010000398.1:288980-301055 GCA_026898455.1 Plectranthus barbatus | reverse complement strand
TATTTGCCACTGTTCTATAATTAATCTGTTAGAAATAGCAGTGATCACTCGCGACAGGCCGGTGCAACCACTGTTGCATAGTCGCCAGCGCAGTGCATGGCTGCGCTCGCTCGTGCCCAGCCACCGTGAACCACAACCTAAGCCAGAGGATGCTGTTGTGCATGACGACCGAGCAAACCACCACCACTGTCCATGGTCTGCGTCCCTGCTGGAGTCAACAACTGCTTCGACGAAAAAGACGATGATTGCTGCTTGTTGTTGCTGCGAGGAAGACGATCGTCGTGCGCCAAAGCACGCGGCTGCTGCTATATGGACCTGCCGTGCGCCGCCAGGCACGGGCACTGCTCGCCGGTCGACGACCGCCACCGCTGCGTGCGGCTGCTGCTGCAGAAAACCACCACGAACAACTGCTGCCATGTTCTTGTTCTCTCTCTCAAATTGAATGAAAAATTACAATAGATCTAGTCTATTACATATTTTTTCTATCAATCTAATCGCTTATTTTCTCGCGATTTAAAACCAAAAACATAAACTGAGAGGGGCCACGAGAACAAAACATCCACGACAAAAATAAATACATCCACAATAAATTAAATAACATGCATAAACTGATTGTCAAAGTTTATTTTCCGACAGAGCCATCAAATACGAACCTGGCTCTGATACCAATTATAGGAACTGAGTCTACAATAGGCAACGTGAATCGCCATTTATTTTTAACCCCGGATTTGTTTTATGGATATCAAAATAGACACTATGACAAACAGTAAATGACCTATACATGCTCCCATTTAATTTAATACGTAGATTCAAAAGAATACCTCAACTCCTGCGGATTGAATAACAGCGGTAGATCGTTGATGGTGTTCCTACAAATATGATCTTTTGATCTGTTCCCTTGGTCGATCCAGAAATCTGGTGAGGATGCGCTACCGGATCTACACAGCTGCCCACTCTCTTTCAATCTCTCTAGGGTTTCTGAAAAACTTCAAAACTTATGCGGGAAGAGAGGATTGATCTATTTATATAGATCTCGAGAATGGGCGCTGAGCATTATTGGGCCATACCAGGGATCAAATGCAAAAAATAAAGTGGGTCTCCTATTAATTAATTCCAAGTTCAACCCAGAACATAATTAATTAATAAACATTAATTCATGCCACCAGAGAATTAATGCCGACCTACCCCTTTACTACCACGTTATTAGGAACGGGTTGCATTGACTTGGTTAATCCCCATATTTAAGATTTCAGACATTATTTAATTAATTCAGCTTATGACAATTAGCTGTAATTAATTAATCTCTTATTATTCCTGAGTAGTACCACTCAACCCTTATCGCTTATGCTTGAATCAATGACTCAGCTTGCAGGACTTAGCATAACAAACCTCGTGAGGAAACGAATATGGTTATCTAAATCCAGCCTGAGGAAACCCCACACAAACTGCCATCACCCAAGATGCAGATATATGAGTAGATGTAAGACTCTCCACCATAGCAAGTGAAAGTGACAGTCAACCTAATTGTGCCCCTCAGCTTTCAATAGACTTTAGATCCGACCAAGTTACCAAGATCTTTACTCATTCATATGTCAAGTAGAATGGTTCATCTCACTGTTGATCCTATCAATACATTGAGATGTACCGGTCACACAAAGCAGTCATGATAAACCACTTATTGACTAGTACGCAGCAGTCTAAACCAACAACCAAGCTAGAAACTGTCTCAGCTGTGATAACTGTTTATATCTCGCTAGGTCGAACGATCTATACGATCTTCTGTGATCTCTTACACACCGTATGATCTCCATATCGACGCGATAACTAGATGTATTTGTTCGCATCGTATGATATTTAATTCAGACAGGAGTTGTTTATTGCAAGTCAATTATGATTACCAGTATATCAAACATAATGTTTCCCAATATACCAATCATAATGCTTTTATGTATACAATTCGAACACATACTTTTTTCAAAATTGCTACGTACAAAACTCCTTTTTCCCTCGCATATGGGGTCGATGTTGTATCAACCGTCGAAGTCATTCAGGAGAGTCCAAGGGTCGAGCTATTCGACGAAGAACAAAACAAAGAAAAACTCTTCGACTCGCTAGAACTATTCGTCAAATGAAGGATGAAGGCTTCTAGTTGAATGACCCGAGTCCAAAGAATTGTGGAGAAGTTCTATAACAAATCAGTTCGACTCAGAGCTTTTCGAACAGAGGATTGGGTACTTCGGCAAGACTTTCAGAACACTCAAGAAATTAATGTCGGAAAATTTAGACTAAGCTGGGAAGGACCCCACATCATCAGCTCGGTAGTCGGAAATGGTGCCTATCGACTCACCAAAGGAAAATTTGTCCCGAACGCATGGAACATCAAATACTTAAAGAAATACTATTGCTAGAGTTTATGTTTGTTCGGAATTATAGTTCGATTAATAAATCAGCATAGTTCGAATATTAATGCTCGAACAAGAGTTGTAAAGAAGTTCGAATCAAGAGTCTTGTATAGTTTTCGAGTCGATTCGAGTTACTAAAGTTGAATATTAATCAAGTTTTTGCTCGAAGTTTGTTCGAATAACAAATCTTGAGTTAAAATTAGTTCAATCAAAATAAAAGAGCATAATGGGCAAAAAAGAAAGCATCCATTCACAAAGCACAGTAAAAGCAAAAATTGTACATCATTCATAACAGAAAATTATAAACTCATTTAAAAACAAATTCAGAAAAGCTTAAGGACTAAGGGTTCAACTGCTCTTGGTTCGACTAGTTCGGGTTCTCCTGCTCGTTTTGTGTCTGCTCGTCTTCCTCAAGGTTATCCTCCAGATTCTTCGAGAAGGCCTCGTCTTCTTGATTGGTTTCTTGTTCATTCTCGGACCCTTCAGAAACAGGTGGAGTGGAGTAAACAAATCCGAGATCGAGCTCCGGGTGCCTCTCCTTCATGGTCGTCCTAACCATTTCCCAAATTAGCTCCTCCACCATATTGAAGGTAACGGAGCCGGAAGGATTCATCAGCAACTGAGCAATATTCAGACCCTCACTAGTTGACCGAGCTAAGTCCAGAGCAGTCTTTGCCTCCTAGACCTCGGCCTTCATCTTCTGCTCGATCTCGACACGCATCTGGGCCAGCTCTTTGACTGCCACCTGTCGATCCCTAGTCAATAGCTCGACTAAGTCCTGCAAACTTTTTAAGTCCTCAGTGGCAACCGACAATTCGGACACAAGTTGAATCCGCTAATTGAGGAATTCATCTTGTTCCTTTTTAGTTAGTTAGAGGTCCCTGCGCTCGTCATGAAGACTTCGGAAGCAGCGGTCGAAGTCCTCAACCTCCATGTCGCAAAACCCTAAGGGACAGAGGAATCATCAGTTCAATATCAAGATAATTCGAATGTAACAGAGGAGAGAGACATAAGAAGAAGACCAAAGTTAATTTATTAGAATAACTTACTAGAATGGAGTTACGAGCATTGTTGAAGAAGGTCCTAGGAGCAGAAGATTTTGTTAGCCAGGGCAGACCGTCGAAAAGCATATCGGCAAAAGTTTGAAAAGTTGCTATAGATTTTGCCCTCTTTTGATGTTCGGCCTCGGTCTCTGCTTCTTCGATCTCTGCCATCTCCTTTCCTGGACGGTGCTAGGTCTCCGGTCCAGCCACCTCAGACCTTGTAAGGTCGAGAATTTCCCTCTCCGGACCTCGTGTCCTCTTCAGGTGATCTAAAGGGACTTGGTCCTTGGACACCTCCTCAGAGTGGCAGACGGATTCTTTGAAGAATTGCCGGCAGTTCGGTCTTTTGGCTTCTGTGCACCGACATCTTTGTTTATGGATTTGAAGCATGGGGACCCTTTTCCTCCGGGATGGTCTCCTTCTTCTTACCCCTCTTTGACTTCTTCTACTGCTTCTCTTGTTCAAATCTCAGCAGCTCCTCGGGTGTTAATCTCTCAATCGATCGTCGAGACTGTGAATGCTCAAAGTTGGGTACCGAAGAAGCTTGTCGAATTATTTGATTGGATGTTTGTACGCTCTTCGAATTCGGACGGTCTCACTTTCCAAAAGGATCGGTCTCCTTTGCCCTGTAAAAATAATATTTTAGTTCGTAAGAAAGTATAAGAATGTTAAGAGGGAATTAAGACGTATTATTGGGAGTTCGGATAACCCATTCAAACCGGGAAAGTCATTCGAAATTTGGATAAAAAGAATTCTAGGATCCATCTCTTTGAGTTCGACTTGGTATCGAGGACAAGGGGGCTCGAATTTTCGGAATGCTTAGAAAAATAATAATCCTGCCCATTCTTATCTACTAAATTGTAAAGGGCGTCCCATTCTAGGATGGTCGGCTCTTCGAGCCCAACATCACGAAAAATTAAATATGTGCCAATCATTTAACACCAGGAGATCGGAGAAAGCTGAGTAGGAGCAATGTTATACTGCTCTAAAATATCTACAAAGAATGGGTGAAGAGGAAGATGAATCCCGAACTCAAAGACCCGAGCAGAAAAGGCCATGAATCCATATGGAGGTCGATGGGCATGCTGGTGCTCTTTGGGTGCATTGGGGTTCAGCCTCACGGACAAGCCATAATTTTAGAACACTCCATCAAGCTTGATATCGTCCAAGTCAGAAGGAATTTCTTTCAAATAACCTTTGACAATATGATCATATAGAGGGGGGAAAATACCAGGGGCTAAACCCGAAGATGCTTCAAGAGAAAATGATGGGTTAGGTTGTTCGGTAGAATCTTGCTGCCTGTCAGAATTCTGCTGTTTGGCAGAGTTTTGTTGGTCGACGGAGTCCCGTTGCTTGGCAGAGGCTTGAGAATAGGAAATTTCAGGGTGTTGTTCGATGGAGCCCTGAGGGTCCTCTTGGCTCTCCCTACCACTACTACACTCGCTACTACTACAGATGCTAACACTATCATATCTACTGTTCAAATTGCTACTACTAGAGCTACTTATTTTAAGGAAAGTAGTACGAACGAATAGTAACTAAACCTTAAATCAAGTATGTGAGGAAGCTCGGTAAAAACCCTTGTCCGAAGAGGCGCTCCAAAGTGAAAAATAAAAATAAAAAATGAAAATGAAAAAGTTCGGGTATTTATAGGCAAATACGCCTCGAATTGCGCAACATCCATTGAGTTCGTCCAATCAGAGTTGGACTCGTGTCGCTTTTTTCAAAATTCAAAATTTGAAAAGCCCGCTCGTGGAAGCCTAACCATTTCTAAGCGACAATTCGACCTCGGATGTATCGTAGTTCGAATCAGGAAAAAATGTCTGAACTAAACTAGTTCGAACACGAAGATTGTTCGACTATATATAAAAAACTTCTAAAGGCAGTGACGCCCCTGGCAGGGTCAGCCAACACTTTCTGAGGAACTTAGGATATCGAAGTCGAGCGAACTTCTATTTGCAAAGTTCTTTGAAGACTGCGAATCCGAAATAAATAAGCCAGTAAACAGTCAGGGTGTGTTTCAGTGTGGTATGCCCACGGGTACAGGGTCGCTCTCCGTCTCGTATGTAAAAACTTACATATCAAAATTCAAAATCCTGCAAAGAACATCCTTTGTAGACAGGTCGGGCCTAGCTAGCCTCAGACATAGGGATTATCGTAAGTCGAACTACAAGCTTTTTAGATAAACCCGACAATAAAACGTTCCTAAACTTCGTAGAGCTATGACTCACGATACGAGAAAAATCCTATCTCCTGAACATCTTCGGAAAATAATCCGGAGTAGGGGAAATCGTTTCTTATTTGATTTTTTTGCAGGAAAATAATTAGCTATAAATCACAAGGCCAACTACTTCGGCTTTTCGCCGCATACCAAGTAGTTCGGACGGAAGTCGGGGGGTATTGTTATGACTTGAAAATGAGCAAGCCCATTATCGATCCATCAATGAAGAAAGTCCAAATGAAGGAAGCCCAGGAATGAAAATATTTGTTAAAGGCAAACTATTCGACAAATCAACCGAGCAACTTTTGACCAAACTACGTGCCGGTCGAACAGATCAGCTCGGACATTGCAATGAGCTAAATTGTTGAATCAAACTATGTAAAGATGAAACGAGCTCGACCAAACGGATGCGACCGTTCGAAGCAACAACTCGGTTGAAGAATTGTGACTTTTCATCTAGAGTCACTTCTCTGCATTCATTCCTATAAATAGGGCTACATTTATTGTTCAAACGCACATTGAAGTCAGCAATAAATACAACAATAGAAGCATTTAAGCATTCAAGTTCTACTTACAATCAAGCATTTATTTCTGTTTCATTTGCAATCTCTTATTTATTTTATCAAGTACTCGTATAAATAAGCCTCTAAAATTTCGAGCATTAACAGTATAAACTAACTATGGTTAGAGCAAGATATTCTTTAATTGCTATAGGAAGATCTAGCTTTACTAATTGATTTATTGGGAGAGTATTGAAAATGGTTGAGTGATGAATTCACTTTTTGATTGTAAAAAAATAAAATAAAATTATACACATTTGAAAAAAGAAATACTGATTGAACTTAGTTTGACGGTGAAATTACACTACATTTCTTAGTTTTTAATTGTTATGTGACATTTGATGATTTTTTTTTTTATTTTTTATTTTGGAGTAAAGTAGATATTATGATGCCAGCAAATGAAGTGGAAAGGTCAGGAATCATTTTGTTTGATTGTGTAGAGGGGCCACGCACCCTCATAATTCCAATTCACTCCAAAGCTGTATCATAAATCTCGTAAATAGATTCATTTTTCAAACTACGGTAATAATTTATGTCCTTTTCTTTTGAATGCACTTTAAACGAATTTAAAAAAATGGTTTAGTATTTAGATAACCTTGAGTCAAAAGTGTGCATTTAAAAATAAGTTTTTTGAGAAAATGAATTGAATAGAAGTTCTTGTTTTATAGTGTTTGACATATAATATAAACTGTCATCGACAAATAAAATAATAGATTTGATCTTACTTCAACTTTATAAGTCAATAAATAATATTAAATTAATTGATATAGGGTATACTGTTAGACATATTTTCGCAAAATATTCCAAATTAAATGTGTTTTACATTTGACATATTTCGATTGGAATACTATTTTTACTAAATATGTATTTAAATAAATAGATTATTTACTAGACTTAAATATATTATTATGTGTAAGAAATATAGCATTTAATTAAAATATATATTTTGATTAAAATACGCTCGGTGTAAAATTAATATCAATCGAGAATGCATTCGATATAAATTGATTTCACACAAGTTTTGTTGCATATAATATACTAATTTAATTGGTATACCAGTTTGTGTAGATTATATACTATTATAATTATAATTATACTAAAAGTTGATCAATACATCTCATAAACATACCAACAGCAAGTAAGGGTGGCAAAAGAAAAATGGTGCACCACTGGTGCAATTCAGTAAACAGCGCCTCAAAAAGCTCCCGGAATTCTTAGTCACACGACTGCCCTCCAGACTTACCGAAAATTAATGTTGGTCTCAAATAAGAGATACATAGTGAAAAATTTATAAGCTTTCACACTTCAAGCTAGTAGTTCAAAGCACTAGTTTGGAATTCTAAAAACTGATTGTTTTAGCAATAAGTGTTTAAGTTAATGCATTCAACTATACTCCAACACTTAGTGTGTGTTGGATTTTAAATCTTGGCAAAATTTTTAAGTAAAGCGGTAAATTGCACAAGGATATTATAAAAGTTCGGACTCAACCGTCCTACGTTATATCTTCAAATTAATGTTTGTAAATTCTCTAAGTATTGGATTACAAAGTGTAGCACGATTTGTAGCCTGCTGGTAGATGCCAAAGTTTGTTAGTTCACAGACGCACTCACCTAGTCTTTGCTTGCCTTCACTTTTCAGATCTGGAGTGAGGACGCACCTCGCAGCCTCTGCTGACCGCAGAAACGGTGAACAAAAAAATTTATAATTACACCCAAAGGTGGTCGATCGCACAGGGACTGTGCAACAAACTACCCAAAGTACTAGCTATAATTCCTAGAACATAGAAGTTTGAGGAATTTAGAAAATGGATTTTGTTTCGAAAATTAAAGATGACAAGTGCATAAAATTAAAGGGTTTTGAAAGACAATAAATAAAGATACAGATCCTAGGGCAGATATTCTCAACTTCAATATGCAAATTCATCAACTCATCAGTGGGGAAAGATTAGATTTTGGTGGATTAAACTCCTAGGTTGGGCAATTAAATCCTAGATTACTAAAAAGTGGCTATCTCCTCCCGGTCTCAAGAACACAAATTAGTAATCTCGATAATCATCTAATTAATTTCTACAATTAATTCTACTTTTTGAGACAGAAAATAATTGCATTCAATTCTTTTTTCCTATTATCAATTTTCACCTCTGGGTCCTTCAATTAATAACTACAAACCTAGATTCAAATCCATCTCTCGATCTTTCTCTAAATCTAGATTCGATTAATTAAGCACAAGGAATTGAACCATGCTATTGAGTTGATTTTAATTAAACTTGCATCAAAAAAGAATACACATAGCCCTAGAACCTGTTAGGGTTCTAACAAAAAAACATAACTAGAAATAAAACAAACATATTATTACCTCAATAATTTAAATAGGAACCTTCAAGTCTTGTAAAAACTCAAATGCTAATTATTCTAAGTGTTAAAAGCAGAGATAATTTTCGTGCATAATAAGTCCTATTTATAGAGGAAAGAAAAAGTCTTAATTTGGGTATTGGGCTAAAATAACAAAAATTGCCAAAACAAGCTAAAATCTCTATGTCGGGCCTCTGTGTCAATCGACAGGCAGGCTGTTGATCGACACACATGCATGGTTGAAATCCGAGATGATCTCCATATCGAGCTGCGGCTTCGTCTTTCTATCGATCGACAGGAGCAATTTTGATCGATATGTGCTCATGTGTCGAGCTCTCCTTCTTTTGCCTTGCCTCCGATTGACATCCGACCTTCGTGTCGATCGGCATGCACCAAGTCGATCGACAGAGAGGTCCTGCTTCGGGTTTTTGGCTTTGTCATCCAACTTGGTCGACTTCCCGTGCGTCAATCGAAGCGGCAACTCTGTGTAACTCGGCTCTATCATCATTTCACCTCTTTTTAGCCCTAAATACCTGCAAAATTCACTACAAAGGGCATAACATCCTCTGAAACAATCTCATGAACAGAAATAAGTAAAAACCCAATCTAATTGTACTGAAACAATGGAGAAATATATACATAAGTGAGTATAAATATGAGCTTATGAAACCCCCCTAACTTGAATACTTGATCGTCCTCAATCAAAGGAAAAGAAAGAAAAGAAATCTCAAGCAGTTGAAGTGCAATGCCTCACAAGATTCATCAAAATCAAAGATCGTCAATCCACATCACACAAGCAATTTGAAAGAGATAAGAAATCCAACAACTTCGGAAGACTCACAAGGAAGTGTATCGCTCATTCACGCAAGTGTTTGGGTTTCAACGAAAACACTCACAACATGTATGAAGAAATTTCTATCATAGGCTTGCAAAAGTTCTAACATCTCCACTGCTCAAATGTGCACACAATTCAAGAATCAAAAAGGACTTTGATTAGGTTGTATGTAGGCTTTTTTTGAAAAGTAGGGAAATATGGCCAAGTGACTAAACCAATTGAGTTAGATACTCTCAACTCATCCAACCACTATCTTTTCATCATGCACCAATCTCCTAATATTTTCAACACAAACCAAGGCTCTTTATCTCTCCTTTTTCTTTTTTCTAATCCTTTTATGCTCTTAAGAATTTTGTTTTATCATTTGAGCTTATAAGGACACAAACATTCTCTTTTTTTTTCAAGAGCCCAACCCTCTTTTGTACACCAATTAAATATGTCTTATCCTCTTATAATTTTTGTTTCACTTCAACTTATTGACAAGAAGGAATCCAAGTTTTCACTCATAGACAAGTACAAAAACCAAGGACTCAAAGGTTACTTATGAACAATAAGTATCAATCTACCCTTATTTTACCCAACTCTTATAGACAAGAAACAATTCATCTGTTTTTAGTACTTCCAATAAACAAGACAAAACTACAATGCTTTCCTTAACTCATAGACTAGAAAGAAAAGTAAAAGGCTCAAAGGGGCTTTACTAAGGATAAATTTTTATAAGGGACAGTGTTTGGGATAATTTGGCTAACAAAGATGGCCTAAGATCACTTTCTATCATTGTGCACACTATGTTGTCTCGAAACAGAATAGAAGCAAGTTCTAGAGAAATCAAAACATACATGCGAATCTCACATGAACAAAAATAAGGCTCAAGTCTCACTTGGGTTCAAAAATTTCTTTCTTAGTCAACTTCAATCCACTCAAACATCATGCAAGTGTAAGTTTCAAATAGACCCTATCATGCGGTATTCTACATTCATAGGCAATCAACCACAATTGAAATAAAATCAAACTTATCCTCAATCAATTCCAATCTCAAAATTAGTTCAACTGGGTTCACGAATCAATAAAAAAATTTCCTCACAATTAATCCATATTTTTTTCTAGGCACAAATTTAAATAAACACACCAAAACAAATAAAGCAATAAAAAAATAAAGCAAATAAAGGATAGATAAGTTCGAATTACTTGTCCACATCCCCCCAAACTTATTTCGAACTCAGAGAGTAAGAAAAAGTTTAAAAATCAGACAAGAAACAGAACTTGTACCTGACTATTGATCTTAGACATCAACGTTTTTATCCACCGGAGGAATCAGCTCGTCGCGACAAAGATTTAAGGCTGCTAGCACTCTGTGTCGATCGATAGGGGGCTTGTCGATCGACACAGAGCCTTCTGTTGATTGCTTCTATCGATCATAGTGTTCTCCGCGTGCTGACCTCTATCTCGATCGATAGGGGTCTGTCGATCGAGACAGAGGTAAATCCTCCCTGATCATTTTTTTTATAATAATAATGAAATAAACAAGAAAACAGAAATCTGAAAAAAATAAAGTTAAACAAACTAACAGAAATAAAAACAAAAATTGAAAAGAAAATAACGGGAATTGAAAAGAAAGCATGTAAAAGTTGGGTTAACTCCCAACAAGTGCTTTAGTTAACGTCGTAACTCGACGGTACCTCTTTTCAGAACCAAGGTGGGCTAGAGCGCACTCGCCTTTCTTGGAAATCCACCATGTAGACCCAGCGATCTTGGATGACAACAGTGAGCTCGGGATGAGACGGTGTAATTGACAATTTTACCGCCTCGTTCCCTCGCTCCCATCTTTGAGCAGCTTGGTCTTCTATGAATTCTTCACTTGCTTCCTCTTCTTCTTCTTCATCAACTTCTTCTCCGGAGGTAATTCTGAAGCATTCTGATTTTGTCGGCTTTTGTCGAGCTTAAATGTGATCTTTTCCTCATTTGCTCGAAGAGTGATCTCTCTACCATGGCAATCAATCAGAGCAGCACTCGTATTCAAGAATTCCCTTCCCAAGATGAGGGGTGTGCTCCCATCTTCCTTCATGTCGAGGATCACAAAATCTGCAGGAAAGATAAGATGACCTACACGAATAAGTACATCTTCAATTATACCTTTGGGGCGAGACACAGATCGGTCTGCCATCTGCAAGATGATAGTGGTCGGCCTCAACTCTCCAATCTTGAGGCGCTGGAACATAGAGAAGGGCATCAGGTTGATGCTGACACCAGTGTCACACAGCACCTTCTCGAACTCAACCACCCCGATCTCAATTAGGATGGTGAAACAGCCTGGATCACTCCTTTTGATAGGCATCTTCTTCTGAAGGAGTAAGCTGCATTGCTCATGAAGTCTGACTGTAGCATTCTCCACAAAGTGTTTCTTTTCGCTCATGAGCTTCCGGAGATACTTCATGTAACCTGGAATTTCAGACAAAGCTTCAATCAAGGGTAGTTTAATGCTTACCTTCTTCAAGTTCTCGACAAAGCGAGAGAACTTGGAATCCTCCTTCTGCTTGGCAAAGAGCCGAGGAAAGGGCATCGGAGGTGGTCTGGCAGCTATGGAGCTTGAGGAATTGTGTTGAGGAGGCTGCTGTGTGATCACTGTAATTTCTACAGATTAATTATAGAAATAGTGGCAAATA
>JAPKLW010000398.1:251063-284534 GCA_026898455.1 Plectranthus barbatus | reverse complement strand
TAATTTAGAAAAATAAAAAATAAAAGAAGTTCGATTTAAATCAAAACTGAATGTTCGGTTCGGTTCAGGTTAGAGGATTCATGCTGTACGAATTGGTTTTTTGAAAAATTTGAGTTGGCAGTTTGCGGATTGAGTTTTATTTTAACCAGAATGGTCTTTTGCACACTAGGGCACCCACATTGGGTCGTCGGTGTCGACCGTCCCCAAAGTTTTTTTATTTTCTTTATTTTTATACATATATATTTATATATATATTTTTTATCTTTTTTAGACCCAGGTCACGTTTGAGTAGCACCCAAGTTGCCCTCGGTCGATCCCGGATCACCGTTTGTTGATCATTATATATATATATATATATATATATATAATTTTTTTATACTTAGGTTGCGTTCGGGTCGCACTCTCTCATACATTGACACACTCTTTTTCACACACTACACACAATCTATCTCATACACTCACATTATGTCTCGTACACTACACGCATACACTCACATTCTCTGTCATAATTAATCATATTTTATTTCTTACATTATTTAAATACATAATATGATATTAATTTGGAAAAATATTGACACCCGAAAAAAAATCAGAATTATGTACTTTTGGCCAATTTTGAGATGAGTTGATAAAAGTATAAACTTGATACATGTATAGCCAAAATGACTATTTCAAAATTTCTCTGTTAATTTTAATCTATCAAGCATTGTTTTTATTTGCAATTTACAATAAAATAAACTCAAAATACAATAATCATTCATCTCCAATCATCTACACCAAAACTCAAACTAAAAAAAAATATTTATTTTTCTCTCAATTTTTTATTCTTTCTAAATTTTATCACTATATTTATTAAATTTACATTAAAACTCTATTAGGAATCATGTTGAAATTTTCATTTTGATTATGTTTTGATGTTTCAAACCAACAAGTTTGTCAGTTAAAATGTATAGAACTGACAAGTCTAGATGTGAGCTTACTTAAAAAATTTGTAATGTCCTATATAGGACTATCGAGATGTAATAGGAACTAGATATCTCACAAGTTTGGGTTTAGTAGCCAACAACGTCTACAAGTGCTGAAGTGGTTACTGGCAAGTTTCCAGCAATGAAGTTCAACAACCAGTTTTCTGAATTCAGAGAAGAAGGAAACTGGTGAAGACCAAACAAAAAGACATGAAGAATGTGCTAGCCGTAAAACATTAAAGAGTTGACTTAAAGATGGTGGTTCCCACAAGTCTGCATCATTCAAAGACAAAGACCAAGTTTCTTGGGAATCGCCTCATAGGCCCACACCTCCAGAATAATTCATAAACATTATTAAATGACAATCTTTTTACTTATTATTCAATGAGTCTTTTAAAAAAATAAAATTATACATGTAGCGCTCAAACGGGTCATCATAAAGTGAAGTTGCCTCCACTTATGCCATCTAATTTGGTGGGGGCAAGGTCTAACATAAAGACTGAAATGTGTATGCCCCCATGGAAATTAAATCCATCTACCCAAATCATCTACTTAAACATAAACCCAACCCTCTATCTTACTTTTTTTCACATAGTCCTAGGGCAAAATTTCACATGGATTATATATTAGCCACCTAAAAGTATAAATCATGTTAGAAACTGAGTTTCAATCTACCCTTTATTTGATGTTTTGGTGTGTAAAAACTTGCTTTAAATTTCTGATATATTTCTACATGTAATCCTTGTATAGGATATATTGTGTTGTAATATAAACTAGAAACTAGAAGCTTAGAAGATCAAGAAGACAAGAATCAAGTTTCAAAACTTGAAACTTGAAAAGAGATCAAGAAGACAGAAACTTAGTTTCTGTACGGGAAATTGTTAGAACATATAAAGAGAGCTCCAGATACTGAAATCAAGTTTCAGAACTTAAAATGAAGAAATCAAGTATCGAAACTTGAAACTTGAAAAGGCCAAAAAGTCAGTTTTTGGAAACAGACTTTAAACCGAAGAAGTCCAGAAACTTAAAACTTGAAATTTGGGAATTTCAGTTTTCAGTTTCAAAACTTAAAGAGAGCAAGTGAAAAGCAAAGCCAAAAGGAATCCGAGTGAAACTCAAATCTTATCCAAGATTCCTTAAAAGTGTTGATCACCAATCATGTACGAGGCATCTCAGTTTCGAGTTCCTCGAACTGAGTTTAACTTTGACAAGAGCAGGTGAAAAGTACACTGCTACAATCAAAGTAGTTTTGAGCAGAGCACAGAGTAGGCTGCCACTTCAGAAAGAAATGGGCGATGATTGGACGAGATTCTTTTTGTCTCTAATGGCTGGATCTTTTTTCTAACGGGCAGAATTTCAAATCATCAACCATCCACCTATAAATAGGAGGCCACTTTGATAGAAATCATTACCTAAAACTCTCGTGAAAATCAAGCAGAAACTCTGTCAAAGTCAAAATTCAAAACTCAAAAGTTCTCTAAGATTTGGTGTCTGAACACAAGGCTTATCACTATTTCTCAAGATAAACATGAGGCTTATCACTATCTCTGAAATCAATTTTCCAGTCCGAAATTCTGATTCTGACGGGCATTTTCCAACAACCATCGTTCTGGGAAGAACAGTAAACATCCAACATCCATTTTGAAGGCTGCAAGGTGTGTCCTCACTTCAAGACTGAAGAAAGGAAGCAGACAACAAGGAGTTCCAGGGCGAGTGCGCTAGCAGGTTGAAGGACATTGGCATCCAATGGGCTAGTTAAGGATCATGAGAAGGCTTGTAATCTGATCCTTAGTGAATTCACAAATTAAGTTTTGAAGAGTGGATGTAGGACTTAAGGTTCTGAACAACTATAAAATATCATGTGTCATTTACCGCTTTATTTAAGTTTCTGCAATTTAAGTTTCCGTACTTATTTGAAACCTTCAATACTTTCTAAGTATTGAAGCATATACTTGAAATAGAAACTTAAAACTTATTTGAGCTAAATTAAGCTTTTAGAAACTGAAAACTGATTTTTAGTTTTCAATAGTGCAATATCATTTTAATACTTTCGTTGCATATAAAACATCTCTGATTTCGGAACCAACAAGTGGTATCAGCGCAGGTCAGTCCTTACAGGTTGGTCGTTGTTGAAGTCACTTAGGACCGGATCCATATTTCCTTGCATTTGTTTCTTTCTGTAATTTAGCTCAGGTACAAGATGATGAATATGAAAAGCTTCCAAAGTACTCAGGTGAGAAGTACAACACATGGAAGAAGAGGCCCCTCATTATGCTGAAGAATATTCACCCTGAGATGTCTGAGGTGATAGCTACCAGACCTCTGAAGTCCAACTAGGTGGAACCGACGACCCAGAGATCATTTATAAGTCGTACGTTGAATGGACAACAAAAGATAAAGCCCGTGCTCACCTGGACCCGATGGGCTACGAGCTGATTCTAGCATCCCTACCTGAAGCTCTGTTGAAGAAGCACTTGAATACGATAATATTATGCAAGTATGGAATTTTCTTGAATACGATAAAATGCAAATATGCGTTGAAATATGAATCCTTCCAGATACTTCTTGGAGAAAACATCAAATCAATGGAAGCCAGATTCAACGTAATCGTCTGCGAGCTGAAAAATCTTAGGAGAGAGTACATAGTTGCTGGCCTTAATGCCAAAATTCACTCGAAGATGCCCAAGGAGGATTGGTTTGTCAAAACCACAAGCTTGAAAGAGAAGGACTTGTCAAAAAAGACCACCAGGAATATCTTCGCGCAACTGCAAGCACACGAATGGGACATCCAGATGGTCAACAGGAATGAAGTTGTTAGAACAATAGGATCACGTGCTTCAAATGCTGAGGATGCAACTTTCTTTGTGAAGAGAGATTTCCAAAGAAAGACCCAAGAAGTCGTACCAATCTGAGAGACCGAGTGGTAAAACTTTTGCAACAAAGGAAGCTCCGACAACTCATATCCCCACAAGAAGCATGAAGAAACTTAAATTGCTAAGTTGAAGAAGCAAATGCGAAAATTGACCAAGCTGGTCAAGAAGGCTAAAGCTAAAACTGAAAATTCTCAGGGAGGTGACCGAAGTTTACTGAAAGAGCACCTAAAGCTTGCTTTGAGTGTAATTCCCCAAATCACCTCAAGTACGATTGTCCTCTGGTTTCTATAGAGGAGAGAGAAAGACTAAAGAATGTGTTCGAGAAGAGAGCTTCGAAAGCCATTGCAAAAGATATGCTCTCTAGACCTGAAGTTCCGGACATACCCGATAATGATGATGGATATTACACATCGAATGATGAGTCAAAAGAGGAAGCACTCTTGGTCTTCATGGTAGCTTTTGTCGATGATGCTTTTGATACAGAAACGGAAGAACTGCAAACTGAAAATCTAGTAATTGACTCTAATCTAATTTTTAGTTCTTCTGCACGCATTCTCAAGGACTTTGAATCCGTTTTCTCGGATTCAGATGATGTTTCACTCAAAGATCTTTTAAAAGAGTTTGCAAAATTCCATGCATTGAAAGATATTTTAGTTAGTGAAAACTCCTCATTGAAACTTCAAATTTCCAATTTGACCGATGAGATTGAAAATTCTAGGTCACTCAGTAAGGAGCTGACAAAACTGAAATAAGAATATTCCATCTTACTTAAAAATTTTCAAAAAATTTCGATTCTTTAAAACTCAAAGTTGCTAGCGATCAAAAACTTATTTGCTCACTTTATTCGAGCACTAGCAAAACTGATGAAGCATTGAAAGCTCAAAGAGATCCTTCTGAAAAGTAAGGGATCGGGTTTGAAGAAGATATTCGAGCATTGATGCATCAACTTCTGCAATCGGATAACTCAAAGACCACCATTTTAGAGGCAACTCCAGTTTCGATGTTAAGTTGTTAGGCAAATGAGTAGTTCAAAACTCCAGTTTGACAAATCAGGTTAAAAGGAAAAAGTCAGTTCTCAAACTGAACTCAGTTCCCAAACTGAAAAAGAATTCAGTTTCCAAATTGAATGAATTTGAGACAAAGTCAAACATGCCTAACAAATAGGTGAAGCAATATGTCCCTTTTACGAGGAAACCAATTTCAACAACTGAAACTAAGTTTGCAAAAAAGTCAGTTTCACGTCTGGGTTTTAAAAATATGAGGTCATTTAATCATAACTCTTATGAGAAAAGGATTCATCCAAGTAGGGGGTGATGGATTTATATACTGAAAGCATTATGATTGGTATATTATGTACAAGATCAATTGGTTAATATACTTGGAATCATAAATGTTGTATGTTCATCTCCTGTCTGAATTAACAAACATGTGTCGCAAACACAATTATCCTCCTATCTCGTTGATAGGGAGATCATACGGTGTGTAGTAGATCACGAAAGATCGTATGGATCGTTTGATCTAGCGAGATATAAATGATTATCACAGCTGAGACAGTTCCAGGATAAACTGTCGGTGTAGGTTGTAGCATACGCGATAATAAGCATCTTATCTTTGATGGCTTGGTATGCTGGTGTGGGGCACACATTGATAAGTTGAGATCGATTCTTTTATCTAACATTAAAAGAATCTATATCTCTATGGCTTGATGAGATCCTAAACCTAAATAAAGTTACGGAAGTATATGCAGATTGTGTATCACTTTGAGTTGCAGTGAAAGGCTCTAGTTGAGCTTGTATATCTGTATCTTGGGTGATAGCATTTTGTGTATGACTGTTTGGTACTGGAACTAGGTAACCACATCCAGTATAGGATGGTGACATTCCCTGAGCAGCTCAAAAGGTTCGTTATGCTAAAGTTCTGCAGGCTGATTAAGTTCAAGCATAAGTGAAAAGGTTTGAGTGGATTGACTCAGGAATATAAGATGTTAATTAATCAAATGGCTTGTCAAAGCTTAAATTAATTAACGAATGTCTGTAACCTTAAATGTGGGGATAAACCGAACCCATGCAACCCGTACCTCAAAACGTGGTAGCAAATAGGTAGGACAGTATTGATTCTCTGGTGGAATGAATCAATATTAATTAATTAATTATATTCTGGGTTGAATATGGAAATTAATTAATTGATAGGCCTTATTTGCTATTTGCATTCTGGTCCTTGGTCTGGCCCATGAATACTCAGGCCCAATAGAAGTCCAGTATTTTCCTATAAATAAGCCTCAGTTTCTCAGATCACAACACCACAAGATCATATGTTACACACAGCAAACCATATTTTTTGAGTTGTGGTGATCGACCAATATCTGAGAAACGAGGAGGAAATTCTGTTTCTCAACCGGGCAAGGAATCCGAAGGGAATCTTCACCAGATATTCGGATTGAATTGGGATACAGATCAGAAGATCAGACCAGGAAGATCGTCTTCATTCTTCTCTCTCCTTCTTATTTTCAAAAAATATTAGTAATTTTCATAGATTTAATTCCCTTTATCTGTTAGGAATTAGTCTTTGTGCGCGGGAAAAGAGATCAAGATCAAATCTCTACGCACTTGTTCTTCAGGTTCCTACAATCCAGGTATTTCGCATAAACCCCCCTTATGCATAATCAATAGGAGTCTGCTAGGAATAATCATAGGCATAGCAATTTATTTTTGATATTCCAATTAACGATCTTGGCAAACGGACTTCGTGATTCAGTTCACGAATCCCTTCAGGGGGAACACCTACTTGAGGTATGAGCCCAACCAAATTTCTTTTACAAGGGCTAGGAAGACTTCAAACCCAAGACTAGGATTTTGAGACTCTTACAGAAACTCAGTTTCCAGGAACTCCGATTCCAAAATGAGTTTGCACGCACCCACTATTCCTTCTGCATTGCATCCAAACAACATGCATTATTACAGAAGGAAGAGTAAGGTGGAGAGGAAATCACCTGTAATTAAGGTGAAGCAAATTTTGATTTTAAAAGGATGGATCCAAAAGACTAACACCACAGGACCCGTAGAAGCTCGGGTACCTAGAGTCTAACTTCCCTTCTGATCCAGGTACAGGGACATTAGAGTCATGTCTAGAAGAAGAGGAGAGTTTGGATTCCAGATAGTGGATGTTCTGCACACATGACGGGAGAAAAAGACTTAGTCTCAAAACTGAAAATGGCAAGTGGACCCCCAGTAGTGTTTGGTGATGATTCAAAGGGTAGATTCATTCGCAAAGGATGCGTGGAATACATTGGAATCACTATCAAGAACGTATCCTAGGTCACCAGCCTCAACTACAACCTGTTGAGCATTAGCCTATTAATTGAGAGCGGGTATGAGGTGACCTTTGTTGAAGCTCAGTGCCATATCAAAGATAAAGACTCGAAGATGATCATCTTCAGAGGAATCAGAAAAGGAGGCTCTATGTCGTGGATTGGGATAGTGGCCAAGCTGACACTTGCCTTCTCGCAACAAGCTCCCAGAAAGACACAAATTGACTTTGGCACAAGAGATTGAGCCACCTCAACTTCAACTCAATCAGACATCTCGCAAACCACAACTTAGTGGAAGGATTGCCCAAAACTGGATTTAAGAAGGACGAAATTTGCAGAGCATGCCAGATGGGAAAGCATACCAAAGCTTCATTCAAGAACCGTCCTATAACAGCAAGCACGGATAGGATACTGAAATTGCTTCATATGGATATATTTGGACCTGTCAAGCCACCCACGATCGGAGGAAAGAGATTCACTTTTGCAGTTGTTGGTGACTACTCGAGGTATACTTGGGTGAGTCTACTGAAAACCAAGGACGAGGTCAAACTCCAGCTTCCAGAATTGATCATGAGTGTTCAAAATGATAAAGGAGTGACAGTGAAGAGGATAAGGTCTGATAATGGAACTGAGTTCTGCAATGAACCCTTAATGGACTTTTGTGCAAACATCGGAATTACTCATGAGAAGTTAGCTCCGAGAACTCCTCAACAAATTGGCCTTGCTGAGAGAAGGAATTGCACACTTAAAGAAGCAGTAAGGACCATGCTCGCAGAAGATAGTTTAAGCGAAGGGTATTGGGGAGAAGCCTTGATGACTGTGTGCTACACATAGAATAGAAGTGCCCAACAATCGTCATCACAAAACTCCTTACGAGGTCTATAATGGCCGTAAGCCTTCTATAGCTCATGTTCGTACTTTTGGTTCACCATGTTACACCACAATAACGAAAAGTCAAAACTGAATACCTTCAGTGCCAAAGCTGATGAAGAGGTGTACCTTGAGTCTATTCTCGTGCACATGACCTTGAAAGAACTGGAGTTAGACTATCATGAGATTAAGGATGTCAATGAGAAATTGAGTTTCGAAAACAATGATATTGTTCCAGTTTCTTAGACTAGATCTATGGATGAAATGTCTAATTCTTCAGTTAACTCCACTGGATTGCAACCTACCAAAGGGGCCTATGATCTTATAGTTCTTGCTAAGGCCATTGATTCCCTAACCTTAAATGCATGCACAAATCAAGGGGGAAATCAAGTTGGAACTTAAAATAGATCTCAAACTGAGATTGCGCAAACTAGAGTTGCTGAAAATGAAGATGCATAACCTGAAGAAGTAATTCTAGAAGACAACAATCTGGAAACTGGATACAAATGATCAAAGGAAACTAACATTTCAGTTTCTATGCAAGATCCAGTTTCAGTTTTGGAGGTTCAACCTTCAAGAGAGTAAGAACCGAGTTTTGACTATACTCTAACCTCTATTCTAGTGTCAGGAATTGACTTTCCAAGATCCTCTACTCAACCCATCGAAGTCAGTCAGCTGCGGAAACCAAAGTGGTTGAAATATCATCTTGAAGATACTGTGTTGGACAACATTGCAAATTTAGTTCGCACACGTCAAGGAAGTGCATTGATGTCGTGCTTTATTTTTCAGCAATCAGAACTGACCAAGATAGCAGATACGTTGAAGTCAACTGATTAGATAAATTTGATGCAAGAAGAATTGGCTGAGTTCACTCGCAACAATATATGGTTCCTGATGGACAGACCAACACACTAAGTAGTTATTGGAACCAAATGAGTGTTTAAGAACAAGCGAGATGAAACAAGCACGACTGTGAGGAACAAAGCAAGATTGGTTGCAAAAGGCTATGCTCAATGCAAAGGAATTAATTTCGATGAAACTTTTGCTCCAGTTGCTAGATTGAAGCCATCCGATTATTCTTAGCCTATGCCGCACATCATAACTTCACAGTTTTTCAGATGGATGTGAAGAGTGATTTTCTCAATAGGGAACTGAAGGAAGAAGTGCATGAAGAACAGTTCCTAGGCTTTGAAGAAGGAAATCAAGTTTACAAATCGGGAAATGCTCTATATGGGTTGAAGCAGACACCCAGAGCTTGGTATGAGACAATTTCTTCTAAATAATGGTTTTCAGAAAGGAAAAATCGACACAACTCTCTACAGAATCAAGGATGGACTGACATTCTGTTACTTCAGATCTATGTCGATGATCAGTTTTTGCTTCAAAAACTTGGAGTTATGCGAGAAGTTTGCCCAATTGATGCAAATCAACTTTCAGATGAGTATGATGGGCAAGATGACTTATTTCCTCGGGCTTCAAGTTATTCAATCTGAAGGAGGAATCTTAATCAATAAGAGGAAATATATCAAGGATTTGATAAATAAATTTTGTTCAAAGAAAACTAAAGCCTTGAGGATTCCAATGAGCCCCAGTGCTAAGATCAATCTTGATAAAGAAGGAGAAGCAGTAAACTCAACAAGCTATAGATGAATTATTGGATCTCTATTATGTCTGACTGCAAGTAGGTCGGATATCTCCTATGTTGTTGGTGTAGGTGCGAGATTTCAAGCAAATTCTAAGAAATCGCCCATGGAAGCTGCAAAGAGGATTGTAAAGTACCTTATATGGACTAAGTCCTTAGGTATTTGGTACCCCAAAATTGATGAACTAACTCTCAATGCTTATTCAGATTCAGATTTTGGAGGCAAAATTGATCGGAAGAGCACAAGTGGAACTTGCGAATTCTTAGGCCATAAACTAATCAGTTGGTTTAGAAAGAAGCAGCATTATGTAGCTACATCAACCACTAAAGCTGAATATGTTTCTACTAGTTGTTGTGCTCAAGTTCTGTGAATCAAACAACAACTATTGGATTATGAAGTTGAAACTGGATGCATGTCAATTTATTGTGATAATAGCAGTGCTATCTATATCACTAAAAACCCAGTTCACCACTCAAGAACAAAGCACATTGATATTCAACATCATTTCATTAGAGATCATTAAGAGACGAAGGATATAGTTGTGGAGTATATCAGAACTGAAGATCAACTAGCAGATATCTTCACCAAGCCTCTACCAGAAACCCGATTCAAGTAATTGTACATCAAACTTTGGTTACTTAAGTTTGATGAAATTTCATTTAAAGAGGAGTAGATGCGTATTAAAACTGAGCCCCAATTCTCAGTTTTTAGCCTGATGAAATTTCAAATTCTATTCGCTCAAGATTGATGAAATCCAAATTAAAGAGGAGTTGATGCAGATTAAAACTGAGTTCTAACTCTAAGTTTCAGCTTGATGAAATTCCCACTCAGTTTTCAGTTTATGGTTCTATACTTAACCATTTTTATCAATAAGTGGTATTGGCGAAGAAACTTAAAAACTGAAGCCTGAAAACTTAAGTTTCTAAGTTTTTAGTATTGGATTTCTTGAAGGAAGGTTGTAGAATTAAACTGAGTCCAATCTCTCGGTTTAGAAACTAAAAAACTGAAATCAAAGGTGAGTTTTCAGTATGAGAGGCGGGATAATTTGAATTCAAATGCTGATTTATCTCACACACCGCATTAAATGCGGAGCAGACATGATTCAATCCTAGAATGCCATGTGTAACAACCCACGTACGCTCGTGCAAAGCAGTTCAACAAACGCTGAATTCCAATCATCGATCGTGCCATATTGAATGAATCACAACAGTCAAGATTTGCAGACCAATTTCTATAAGTAGGGAAGATTTTCAATTTTTCGGAGTTTTTTCCTATTTGCCATTTTTACTCTCTATGAGATTTACCAAATCCAAAAAAATTCTCTGAGCATTGAAAGCATATCCGACCAACAAATCCTCATTACGTCTCAATCATCAGTATTAATCATGCCTAAAAGAACCACCATCGGAAATTCATAACAAGGAACATCCACTTCCGTCTGAGATGAGTCTCAATATGTGGATCACTACATCCCATATGGTGAACTTCTGAAGCTTGCCAAAGAAAATGCCAATAAACTGACACCCGAACAGAAGAGGGCTGCCCAGGTCCATAAAGAAAACATTCTACTACTGGAGTAAGCCCTGAAAGTGTGCCCAGATCCTCGTTTGGAGGAAAAACTGAGAAGTGAAGCGTTGATATTTTTTTTACCGTCTATCTGAGGAGGTTTCATCCATACATGGTAGCAGATTTTTATGTCGACGTAGTGGTGGCGTCTGATAAGAGGTCGTTTGGTACCTCCATGGCCAAAGTACAGATCAGATTCTAACCCGGACTACTGAGTTATGTGTTCGGATTAAGAAATGATGATGTTCAAATCGCCACTTACAAACAAGCAGGCCCTGCCGCTCGAAAGGAGATGGAGATGCACTAGATGGATTGAAAGAAAGAATCAGTCATAACCTCCTGGAAGGTGAACCACAAAACCTCCGAACTTGATAGTTTTTATAAGTTCTTGGGTGAAATTGTTATTCGTATTCTACAGTGTGAAGTGGGTTCACACTCAGAACTGAGCATGAAGCAGTACTCAGTTCTGATGGCCCTTGACGATGAAGTTTAGGGTAATTGGGCTAAGTTTATATTTGAAAGACTGTTGGACAATGTGGGGAGGACTTCAACCATTACTGAGAAAGACACATTTGCCACGGGAGTCGGGTTTGGGTTGAAAGTTAGCTATCTGATCGAGAAATTGGTGAAAGTTGTAGATGATGGAGAAGTTCTGGTGCCCACTGACTTTATTCCCCCCAACCACGACATCAAGGAAATTTTCAATTCTGATGAGGAGAGAACTGAAACAGAGGGAGAGAAAGGGGACAATCTTCAGCAGACAATGGAGGATCTGCCCATTCTCACAAACCTCGGTGAGGTGACAAGCAAGGGAATGAGTGATGCACTATCTGGTACTGCAATTCTTATAGTTGTGAGGAAAGCCAGAACCCCCACCAAGCCAAAGAAGAGGGTTTTTAAGGAAGGAGAGAGGCAGATTACAGAGAAAGCAAGTAAGAAAGCAAAAACAGAAGAATAACAGAGGAGGCGAGCCGAGGCTGAAGCTGAAAGGGCCAAGATGGATGAGAAAGGAAAAACCAAAGTTGTGGAGAAGCTGATAAGGATGAAAAGGGAGGGCGATGACTACGATCCAATTAAGTTGATCCCTCGAAAGAAACTGGGATTCAAGGATCCCATTGCCACATCTGATGAAGCATTTGCCACTTTATACAGAGAAGCACATGGCTTTGATCAAGGATCCCAGAAGGAGCAAAGTGTAGAAATCTGGGTTGATCCTGAGATTGCTGAAGCTGAAACTCAAGGAGGGTCGACCGATCCTGAACAATCAATGAGAGAAGGACAGGATTTTCAAGACAAGTGAATTTAACAATCACAGGATCCCTCTCAGTGGGCTACCTCATCCTGAATATACTACTGAGTTATTGAAGAATTGGTGTCCCCCAATTCTTGATAAGGATGTGGGAGATTCAAAATTTATCCTCTGGGCAGCAGAAATTTTTGAAAGGGTGGAGAAGAAGGTCACTGAAGAATCTATGCTCCTATATCCTGATATTCTGGAGGATGAAGCTATACTAGAATTTGATCTGAAAGCTGAGTTCCGAAGGTGGAGGAGGTTCGACCTAGTGAACCACAAGATGGACGAGGAAGATAGGCTTATTATGCAAGCTAGTCTGGCTCACTTTCTGGAGGTATGAAGAAATCGTGGCCAAGGAGTATAGTGGCCAGACTGAGAGCAGGCAAATGACAGAGGAGGAGACGAGGAACAGGCTGCTAACTATCCGAGCATTCTGACAGCAAACTCAATCTTCCAGGGACTCATACCATCTACCTCCTGTTGACTTTACATATGAGGCCAAAACTCCAATTCCTGAAACTCAAGTTTCTCCCTCCCACACTCAAAAAGCAGAAGCTCAAACTAAATAACAAGGGAAAGCCATGAAAACTCTAGTTTCAACTCAGGGAGATTATCATAGTATAATTGCTGCTAAGCTTGAAAAGATCAAAACTCTTGTAGCACAACAAAGGAGCTTGGAAGCCGAGTTGGAGAAAGCGAATCAAGAATTATTGGGTTCTGAGATAGAAAAGGAGGAGATGGAGCAGGCAGTTTCTCTATCTCATGCACTTACTGTCCTTACCACTGCCAAGAGGACTGTCCATGCCATCCAAATCATTCAAGGCCAAGCTCAGGAACTCACTGGAGTTGTTAAGCTTATCAAAATTCAAAGGTTCGTGAGCAAGCTGAAACTCAGATTGGCCGAGAGATAAAGGAAGAGGAAAGAAGTTGAGAAGGCTGAAAGGCTCAGGAAGGAGCTATTCGATAGAGAGGAAGAAGCTAGGAGGGTTATCAGTAGGATGGTGCTCTATACCCCTGACACTTTTTTCTCTCATGACCAACCCCTAATTGAACACCTTGAGGATGTGAGGATAGCTACTTCAAGCTCTTCTCAATATGCATTTTTTGCTGAAATAAGGCATTACGTTCAAACCCAGCTCGAGGCTATAAGGCAAGAGACTCAAGAACTCAAACTGAAGCTGGAGGGGAAAGAGAAAAAGGATGCTGAAACCGCAGAAATTGTTTCCTCAATCATGCAAACTGTCGCCACTCTTTTTTATGTCGTCAAAAAGGGGGAAGAGGACAGGAAAAAAAGAGAAGGAGGAGAGGAAGAAGGTAGAAAAGCTTCGAAAGGAGAAGGAGGAAGAGGAGGAAAAGAAGAGGGAGGCAGAGGAGGCTGAGAGGAGAGAGTATGAGGAAGCAAAAGAGCAGAGGAGGGATGCTCAATTCAAAGCTTTAATGGAATTGGCCCAAATACTCTATGAACCTAAGCCATCTTTTCTTCAGAGCAACCTCCTCCGTAAGTGGTTTGAAACTTAAGTTTTTGAAACTTACTTTTTCCTTTCTAGTTTCCAATTTTTTATGTACTTGTAATTTCTCACAATCATTGAAAAACTGAAAATTGGATTGAAGAAAAACTTGCAGTGTCTCTCTCTCGCTCCTTTACTTATGTTTTTTTTAACCTGACTGAATTCACATATTCCAGCGTGATCAGCAATCTAATTCAATCTATTTTGATTATTATCGAGTAATATCTCTCCAATTCAAGGGGAAGATCAAATAGAGTAGGTCGGTTAAAGGAATGGTGTTCTGAGTAGTATCATTGTAAACTCAGTTCATCAAGTGTCTTTTTTCCTTTCTTTAGATAAGTGGTTAGGACAACACCAAAAAGGGGAAAATTGTTAGAAACTGAGTTTCAGTTTACCCTTTATTTGATGTTTTGGTGTGTCAAAACTTGCTTTAGTTTTATAGTATGTTTCGACATGTAATCCTTGTATAGGATATATTGAGTTGTAATATAAACCAGAAATTAGAAGCTCACAAGATCAAGAAGACAAGAATCAAGTTTCACTACTTAAAACTTGAAAAGAGATCGAGAAGACAGAAGCTTAGTTTATGTATGGAAAATTGTTAGAAGATATAAAGAGAGCTCGAGATGTTAAAATCAAGTTTCAAAACTTAAAGTGAAGAAATTAAGTATCAGAACTTGAAACCTGAAAAGGCCAAAAAGTCAGTTTCTAGAAACTGACTTTACACTGGAGAAGTCCAAAAACTTCAAATTTGAAATTTGGGAATTTTAGTTTTTAGTTTCAAAACTTAAAGAGAGCACGTGAAAAGCAAAGTTATAAGGAATACGAGTGGAACTCGAGTCTTATCCAAGATTTCTTAAAAGTGTCGATCACAAATCATGTACGAGGAATCTCAGTTTCTAGATCCTCGGTCTGAGTTTAGCTCTGACAAGAGCAGATGAAAAGTACACTGCTACAGTCAAAGTAGTTCAGAGTTGAGCATAGAGCATGCTGCCACTTCAGAAAGGAATGAGCGATGATAGGATGAGAGTCTTTTTTTCTCTAACGACTGGATCTTGTCTCTAACGGGCAAAATTTCAGACCATCGACCATCCACCTATAAATAGGAGACCACTTCGATAGAAATCATTACTTGAAACTCTCGTGAAAATCATGCAGAAACTCTGTCAAAGTCAAAACTCAAAAGCTCAAAAGTTCTCTGAAATTTCGTGTCTGAACACGAGGCTTATCGCTTTTGCTCAAGCTAATCATTTTGTGTATCTTTCTTAGTACACGAGGCTGAAGCCTTCCAAGCTTAAGATACCTACTTGGTGTTTATTATTTTTCAAATAATTAATACAACAATCAGTTTTCCAGTCCGGAATTTTGATTCTGACGGGCATTTGCCAACAACCATCGTTCTGGGAAGAATAGTAAACATCCAACATCCAGTTTGAAGGCTGCGAGATGCGTCCTCAATTCAAGACTGAAGAAAGGAAGCAGACAACAAGGAGTTTCTGGGCGAGTGCCCTAGCAGGCCGAAGGATATTGGCATCCAACGAGGTAGTTATAGATAGTGAGAAGGCTTGTAATATGATCCTTAGTGAATATCCAGATTAAGTTCCGAAGAGTGGACGTAGGACTTTAGGCTCAGAACCACTATAAAATATCACATGTCATTTACTGCTTTATTTAAGTTTCTGCAATTTAAGTTTTCATACTTATTTGAAACCTTCAATAATTTCTAATTATTGAATTGTACACTTGAAACTGAAACTTAAAACTTATTTGAGCTAAGCTGAGTTTTCAGAAACTGTAAACTAGTTTTTAGTTTTCAGAAGTGCATGATCATTTTAATACTTCAGTTGCATACACAACATCTCTTATTTCGGGACAAATCATGATTATTGTTATCTATTTATTTATCTTTGAACTTCGTCAAGAACTCCCTCGCAGTAACATTATTACCCTCGCAAAATATATGAAAAACAAAATTACTAGAATGATCATAGTCACCAAAGGGATCAAAAGCATTAGATCCCAAAATAAACCTAGTAAATAGTGCAAACTCCTTCACACAAAATTCAACAACTTTCCCTCCAATAATGAAACATAAAAAATTAGGGAATGTCTCAGGTTAGGCGGTTTAAACGGTTTAGGCGGGTTTTATCCATTAACCCAACCCAAATCCATTTAATATACACTAATGGGGATGGGTGAACCCATTTGGGTATGGATAAAACCCGCCTAAACCCTTTAAGCGTTCCTAACGCAAGTTTTTGCCAAAAAATTATGGTTTGGACTTTTAATTCGATAACCTAATAGCTCCACTAATGGTTCAGAGACACTTGGATCATTATTTCTCCAAACTAGTAATTTATCAAAAGAACCATTAATGAATTGGTTAACCAATCCTTGACCCATATTGAACCTAAAGTCACATGAATGGTTTGCAAAGTCGTCACTTAAGTGTATAAATTAACTTTAGTAGTTGCACCACGAAAAATAACTACAATTCACTAAGACTGCACAAATAATAAATTCAACAAAATTCAACTTTTTTTTTTCAAAAAATTCAACATATATCATTAAATTATCCAACAATTAAATAAAAATGAACATAATTTCACAATATTTACAAAAAGGGCAACGTTTACAAAAATTGGATGGCTATAACTAATCACTCTTTCGGCAACATAAATGAGTAACATAATCACGCATAAAAATTTGCACATTTATGTCAAACAAATTCAACACATATATTAAACCATCCAACAATAAAATAAAATAACAAAATTTCACAAGATTAGGGGCACATATATGAATTCATCTGATTTATATTATTTCATCATTATCAAAACAAATTGACACAATAAGGACAACATTAAATTATAAAATTGAATTACCCATCCAACAAATCAACAAACCATTCAATAATTCGAATAAACAAAAAAATATTTGACAAATATAATTTTGAATTAAATGGCAAAAATATGAAACAAATCGGGCATATTCACACAAATTGGATGGCTACAACTATAAAGTGAGTAAAATTATGGTAATTGCCTCGTTTTGGTGTGCCATCGATGGCGGCGGATCGTGAATGAGAGACTAGAGAGAGTAATGAGGCGGACAATGATATGTGTGATTTTGGAATCAGCGATGATTTTAGGTTTAAAAATGATTGGGGTCGGTTTTGATGGTCGATATCGGGTTGTAATCGTTTGTATGATTTTAACCCAAGTACGAACTCGGGTTTGTCCGATATTTAATATTTTATTCCTTTTTTCAAACCGGGTCAGAACTCGGGCCAATTTCGATCGGTTCAAAGACATATTCAGGTCAAATTGGCCTAATCGAGTTAGAATTGGGTCTGCTCTGGGTGTGATCCAATCTGGTCTTTTATATTTTTTAATTATCTTTTTAAAAATGAACAGAAGGTCGGAACCACTCTTAAAATTTATTTTAATCATATAAGTTCGAAAAATCAATTCGAAATTCCTTTTTATTTTATTTTTTTGAAAAAGAGGCTTGATATTTTGAATTTGACAGAAATATGTATTTTTGAGTATTTTGTGATGTGTTTATAAAAGTGAATATTTTTATACGTGTATAAGCAAAAATGGGTATTCTATAATTTTTCTCTATTTTTTTTTGCTTTCACAAAATAAATTCTTAAAAAATAAGAATGCTTATGTTTAGAATATGATCATTAAATTAGAATCTCAAGCTGTTAAATTGGTCTAACCAAATTGTTTTAATGTGATTTAGTTTGATAGATTAATTTCATTGGTTTAATTTATAAATTTCTCAATTCAAGTGTATTGATTAGACTGATACTTAATTTCTTAAACCGTCCAAATTAATTATAAACACCTCCCGTAGATATTCAAATTTGGGTTTTTAGAGAACTTGAATTCATTTTTTGAGATTAAGGTTTGTGTTCTAAATTAAATAATACATATAAAAAAGAGAAGAGTAAATTGCCGATAAGTTACCGTTTATGAGCACTTTATAAAATAACATATTTACAATAATTAGTGAATTAAAATTAAATACTAACTCAAGAGTAGTATTTAGTCAAAAAAGTAAACATAGTTTGATCGATTTCACCTTTTAGTGCACCAACAGACCAACAAACCATGCCAAATAGCTAGGCCATATTCATTAATAAAATCCACCCACCATTCGACAACTCATTAAATCTCTCCTTACATGGGGGCCATCCAAAAAAGTTGAAACTTATCGGCATTAAAACTTTCAAGAGGAAGCATTGAAATTCAGCAGCACCAACAATAATAATCTCACTTGTCCAAAACAAAAAAAAAAACAATAATAGCTAGTAATAATAATTTCATAACACACACTAATTTAATACACATCTATGATCACATCTTAAGCTTCTTGTTCTGATGTCCAAACTTTGAGAAGAAATTTGCAAGAATTGCAAACAAGTAAGCAACGGAGCTCATAATCCACCGAAAAAATGCGACGATGTAGTCCTTGAATTTCTTCTTAGGGGGATGAGATCTGTCTGATTGCAGCAATGCTCTGTACACAGCTTCCGTGAGCGCGAATGCTGTGACGGGATCGCATTCCACCCCTTGTTCGGTTAGGCAGGCTACGTCGTAGGCCCCGCTCGTCTCGGGTATCCCAAGATACTCGCAAATTTTTACCCTCGCTTCGACCCGGTCGTCCGCGCTCAGCGCGTCTCCATGCGTCAGAATCAAGATCGGGTTTTCATCTGTCCAAAAAAATAAAGATTTAAGTGAGATTGGGATTTGATTTTTGCAGGATTGAATGAAGTAAAAGAGATCTCACTGGAGTTCTTGATGCAGTCGATATGAAAGAGGGCCCTCAAAGACGTGATGGACTTCAAATCATCGGATTTGAAGGCTTTGTGAATCTTGGAGAGATCAGCCACCACCATCACGCAGTTGACCTTGCGCTTGACGTATCTGGAGGTGTTTGATGATGATCCCTTGAGTTTGTGATCATCGTCTCCTGATCTGTAGCAGGGCTGGTTGTGTCGAACGCCGTTCCACATCCACCCCGACACCTGCTCGATCCCTTCCTCCATGTCGCTCTGCTCCAACCCTCTCGAGTCGTACACGCACACCCCACTCCGAGGCGACCTCAACACGTTGTGCTCTTCCAGATACATCGTCGTGTAGCCCGACGTCTCACCTGCTCGCACCATCAATGGAGTTTCAGCTAAAACTATACAATCAATGAATCAATCTGCAACCGCATATACATACATACCTGATGTTTGAGCAAAAGGGATGAGGCCGGAAGCTCCGAGAACGCTGTACATGAGGTTGATGAGAGAGCTTTTGCCGGAGCTGGTTAGGCCGGTCAGGAGAATGGTGATGGTGGGAGGGATATCGAGATCTTCTTTCTTGATCCCGCCCACAGGAACCCACAAATCTCCAGCTCTGTAGCTCAGCAATTTATGTCTGAAATCATCCAAAACTTCAGCCGAAACCAACCCCAGTCTCTCCATCTCTCTCAGGACTTTGATTCTGGGAGTTAACTTTGAGATGTCTGAAACCTCGAACTTGAAATTCCCATCGTCGTCGAATTCCTCGAGTGTTCTCCACCAGCAGAAGCTCGATCCTGCACCTCCACTTTCCAAAAATAGATGGGTTTTCGTCATTTTCCGATCCAGTTTGTGAGCTTGGAGGGGCCGTCTGCTTTTTATGGTTGAATCTCTTTTGTCTTTTTTTTCTTTTTCAATAAACAAATTCATTAATTTTCATAATTATCTTCACCTGATTTAATTTATTGCGACGTGGGGGTGGATGCTGTAGTAGTTCCTAATACTCTATTATATACATGTGGTGGCAAAATAATTGTGACAGCCATTTTCAAATGCAAAATATTTTCAATTAAAGTACTTAGTTGCTTCGAGTGTGGAGTTGTGTGTTGAATTCCAGCATTACAGTTTTCAGTTCAAAGAAAAAGATATTATTACAGATAATTTCAATTATCTCAAGCCTTAAGATATACTTGTATTTTCCCAATACAATTTATTTTATCGATGCAATTGGGAATTATTGGAGCTGGAGCCATTTTGGCACAATATTGCGATCTATTACACAGAGATAATACGATTAAATCATTTGTGTTTGGAATTGGGGACCAATTTATTTGATTTTATGATAGAGTTATGTATATGGTGGTGCACATGCATGGTGATTGGTGTGTGATCATGAACAGAAGTGGGGAGCAATTTATTAGGATAGGTCAACTATGTCTACTTCGTATGTGGTGTGTGGTTTGGATTATTCATGACTCAATTAATTTGTATCCTACTTCTATAGATGTTGGTGGTTGTATTGTATGCAAAGATAATTTTGATCATTACTCATAAGGAAAATTAAATGCCTAATTTTATTTAGATTTTTATCTCAAATTCTAGTACCCAAAACCCTATATATAAATACATAATAATATTTCATGCTATTTGTTTAATTGCTCCAAACAAGTGAATTTTAAATAATATTAAAAAACGTCTAAGTAATCTCACTTAGGATAAAATAACACATTGCGCAATATTTTCTTATTCACTTTCTAATAGTTTATATTGAAACTTTAAGAAATAGCATCGAAATGCAGATTTTTCTTAAACAGTAGTAGTTTGAGGGAAACCTAATGAAAGTGCCACCCAAACTAATTTAGGAGTTTATAAAATTAATATAATGTAATGACATGAAATAAATTCAATTCCTTATGCAAAAGTCTGAATTATAAATTATCATGTTTAAAAGCTAAAACAAATTTTAAAATACTATAAAAACCCGGGATAAATTTAAATATTCGCCGGTGAGCAATCCATATAAAAATAATGATAATAAAAGTTGGGAATTGGAAGAGCCGTTTTAGTTGTTTATGGACTAATGAATTTTTAACAAAAATAAACCAACGACGCATGCGCCATCTCTGTGCATGTTCAAAATAAAAATATATATATATATATTTCTCATTTTATATTATTGTTGTGGTTGGAATTTTGATAAAATACTATTCACAAGATGTAATCTTCTTCACTAATTGGATAACTAGATGGGAAACTATGAATTTTACCTCAAAGTATTGGTCAATCCTGAATTTTATTTTGATTTTTTATTATTATGTAATTTTATTCTAATTTTTTATTTTGTTAGTTTATAATACTCTATGTTATAAAAAGTATTAAAATATGCTGACTTGGATGTTACATTTGACATGGCATTGTGAATTACTAAGTCATGAATCTTTAAAATAAAATTTTTTTAAAAAAAAAGGAAAAAAAACTCTCCTATCACTTACATGATTCAAACCCACCCTAAAACCCAAAATTTTTCCCCAAATCAACTTAAACAACAAAAGATAAAACCCTGCTCACGAAATCTTACCCTCGCCCCTCCATACACAAAATCAAACTATGGAAGATAGAAAACTCGATTCCATCAATATTGAAATCAAAATATACGTGTGTTGGATGTTGATAAGGTGTTGAATCGATTCTGAGCGTGAGGGCTGGTGGGTTGGTGATGATACAATGTTGCCCTCATCAAAACAAGCTGCAAAAAGTGATATGCTCCATTCTAAACTGGTATGTATAATAATAATAATAATAATAATAATAATAATAATAATAATAATAGTGATTTGAATAATGATGATTAATGCTATGGAGATGAGATGCATGATATATGTTCATACAAATAGCTAATCTTAAATAACTGATACCACATTTTTAAGAATTTTATGTTAGTTCATACACAAATTGTTTACCGTACTTTATGTAATCATAATTTTAAAATCAATTACATGGTTAGCATGCATTTTAGCCTACAAATTATACATTTATACTTGTTTAAATAGCTAACGTTTGAAAGTGCCACATCGCGCCCTTGACATAGCTCCATGTCATGGCCAATCTTCATATCAGAGTATGAGTCATCTAGTGATTCATATGCTTCTTTAGAATCCAATAAAGAAGAAGTAGGACACATGAGGAGTAAATGCTCACGAACAACAATAACATGCAATGTCAGCACCACCGAATTGAAAACTTTTGTGTTTGAGGTTGAAATGAAGTTTAAAGATTTCAATGAATGCAAAGCAGCGGTTCGAAATTAGGTCGTTGAAAATGGCTATAACATTGGCTGGAAGAAATATGAAGAATATAAACTTGAAACGAGGTGTGATGGGAATTGCCCGTGGATGCTCTATTCGAGTAAAATAGGACATGAGTCCACTTTGTAATAAAAACAATAAAAAGTGAGCATACTTGTATTCGCAAGAACTACAACTGACAAGCTACTAGATACTGGCTAGCTAGCAGTATTTTACCAGATTTGAAAAGGAATAAGAATTATCCTGCGAATGATATCATTGATGACATATATAAAAAATGTGGAATCAATATCAAGGAGGACCTTTGTTATAAGTGAAAAGCAAAAGCTTTGAAGCAGTTGATGGGTTCTTATGATAGTCATTACGCAAAATTGGGATCATATTTTGCTGATCTGCAATCCAAGGACAGGGAAGGAAAATTCCTATTGAAATCACATCTGAATGAAATAGACGAACCAGTATTTGAGAGAGCTTACATCGGATTTATAGCATTATGAAAGGGTTTCTTTGTTGGATGTAGAAAGCTAATTTGCTTTGACGCCTGTTTTTTGAATACTGCACTAGGTGGTGCTTTATTGAGTGCAATTTCAAAGGATGTTGATGGTAAGATGTGGCCTATAGCATGGGCAGTAGTTGAAAAATAATGTCAAGAAGCATGGACATGGTTTTTTAGCCACTTGTTTGAAGATCTTAACATCACTAATGGACTAGGCTGGACCTTTATGAGTGACAAACATCAGTTAAGTTTTATTCATGTGAACATATGTTATTTATTCTCTAAATCTAAACTTTATTGTTTTTCTACTTTATAAAAAATACAGGGCATAATCAATGGAATTATAAATAAAGCACCTCATGCAGAGGATAAACACTATGCAAGGCATATTCTGCAGAATTGGAAAAAACAATTCTCGGGCCCCAAGCTGAGAGATATATTTTTGGCAGTTGTTATGTGTACAAAACAGAGCTAATTCAAAGTTCAGATGACCAAAATGAGAAATATTTCAGATGCAGCTTACCAAGCTTTTATGGTCGAAAACCACGAAGATTCTGCAAGTCCTTGATCTCATCACACACGAAGACAAATTTAATTCACACATAATATTTGTGAGCCATTTAACAGTTTTATACTCAAGTGCAGAGATATGCCTATCATCGACATGCTACAGGGAATTCGGGTGAGATTAATGACTAGAACTCCTAGAATTGTCAATATTTTGCAACACTCCTCGAATGTACTATCCTAGTATTGTCAAAATTATTGATAAAAAGCAAAATCTTGTAAGGGGTGTTTAGTAAAACCTGCATTGGAGAAGAAGTTTGAGGTTCACTGCTCTGAACATATTTTTGTTGTACACCTAATGGCTAGAGAATGCAGCTGAAGATCATGGACCTTAACGGGAATTCCATGCATCCATGGGGTTGCTTGCATTAATTATCTTAGGTAGGATGTTCATAGTTATGTAGATGAATTCTATCACAAAACAACTTGTCTTGTTGTTTATAGGCATTATCTGGCTCCTATCAGTGGGCGTATTGAGTGGCCTGATATAGAATGTCTTCTATTAGTACCTCCACTATCTGTTCGGCCACCTGGAAGACCAAATAAGAATAGAAGAAAAGATATTAGTGAGGAATCACATCATGGAAAATGAAAGTGGTCAAACAAGGGAACAAAGATTGCATGTACCAGACGCAAAGAAGTTGGGCATAATGTTAGGACGTGCAAATTGCCCATGTCGCAAGTTTAAGAAGGTTCTAGTGAGTCGTGTCTTAAGAAAAAAAAGGTGGAAGACCTAGGAAACAATCAGCTGGAGCCTAATACATAAGGGTGCAGAGAACACTAGAAACTGATGGTGCCACTCAAAGCAACCAAGTGCTCAACGAGATTACACCACCAACTTCATAATCATGGTATTTAAATTACTCTTTTGATCCTATTTTATCGTCACTTGGAAGTTTAGTTTGACTAATGAGTGATTTTCTCCAGACTTCAAGCATGTCACATTTTGGGAGGTGGACTGATGTTGATATTCATTTTTTATAGATTGATCGGGTCATAATCTTTGTTTTTGTCTAATGATTGTATGTAGTAAATGGATAGAGCTTTGCTGACTCTTTTTGTCCAATTACTCTTTTTATCTGTATTATAGATGGATGGTTTATGTTGTTAAGTCATTTGTTGGATGTATTGGCAATAATAATATCAATATAATAGATGATGTCTTATTTTGTTTTACTTTTATTTCTCACTTTGTAGTTGTAGTGAAATATGAAAGCATTTAATATCCGAGAGTATGAGAGCTTTTATTTTGTTACTGTAACTTCTCACTCTGTGGTTGTATACCTTCATTGTGAAATATTGTATCATCATAATTATTCATTAGTTATTTGGTTTGCCATGCAATATTGTCGAAAAATTATTATTTTTCATATTAAGGTTATAAAAGAATAATGTATGTTACAGAAGTAGCCAAACAAATGAAAATGGAAAAATTATTAAAAAGAAAAAAAAAGGAAATATAGGATGACAGTGGAAACCGAATCAAGGAGGTGCCCATTGTCTGATTTTTTTTACATAAGTGGATCAGCAAACTCACTCTGAGAAACCTTATTAAAACTCCCAAAATCCCCAGTTTGAGACAAAACATGAATCTTTCAGAAGTTGAAGACAATGAGCATTGGCTAAGCAACAACTCACAAACTATTGGGAAGAAAGCAAATTCCATTTTCCATCTTTTTTTCTCACAAGAATTTTGAACAATAAAAACTAATAATCTTGAGTTTGAAGATAATTAAGTCAAAATTAAGGTGAATAAACTACACCCTAATTCTGGCTTAAAAATCTAATCCAAAACTGAACAACCTCACAAGAATCCAAGAAAAGCTAAATTGCAAGAACCTTTTCGAAATACTCTCAAATGCTCAGCTAAAATCAATTGGAAAAGCACCAAATTCTTACTTTGACATATAAGAAAATAGAGAACTTGCAGAGTTTGAGAGAGTACATTTTACACAGTGCTTATGATCATGATTGTTGTATACAACATCATTTGCTTGCTTATGTTATACATGAAAAATAAAAACAAAACAAAAAAATGTACAAATTCACTAACTGTCTACTTGCACAAACAACAAAGGAAGAATCAAGTTTCCCACTTTGTATACTATCAAAGACAGATTTATATATATTCTAAAGTACTTGAACATTTATATATTATCGCATCTAATGCTCCTCGGCATTCCACCCCATTTTCAAACAATCTTGTAATCTTCAACAACAATAGGATGTCATTAATCCCAAATAAATGACCCGAGTCTTTGCCTAGCCTAAATCCTCTAGAAGAAGATACACTAAAGATGAAATATAATATTCACTCTCATCATCTCTGCGACCACTAAGCTCTTTTCATGATGGGTCATTAGCTAACACTCCGGTAGGCCTCCCGTAGTCTATCCAAAGCTTCAGAAGACATGCTATAACAGTACCAGTCGTCGTCCTTCCAATCCCTATCTGTATAAAACTTGATTAAGTAAAGGGAGCTAACATAAATAGCAATTATACATTCTAAAGAGTAAAGAAAAATCATAATAATATATTGATATAGGCAGTGCAATTGGGTGAAAACAGCAAGTACATGGAGTTAAAAATAAAGGTTATGTCTTTGAAGGCAATTACAATATTCATGGCTGCCCGCCATAGTGTCGAAGTTGGGACCTTAAAGAGCTTTTCCATCAGTTATCGGAACACACAAATATTTGAAGGAGTTAACCATTTTTAATCCTTAATTCAATTGGGGAAGAAGTTTGAGTATAGGTTAGGTTAAATTGGGGTAGAAGTTTGGGTGAAGATGCATCGATGTAGATGTGTTATATAGATTTCTTTTAAAGTTCATGACTCATCAAGCAATTTAAATTTCATGTCAATTGACAAATCAAATATAACATCTAAGTCAACATATTTTTACACTTATTATAACAAAGGATATTTTAAACTAACATAATCAAAGATTAGGGTAAAATTACATACCAGAAAAAAAAAAAAGAATCAGGGTAAATTTCAGGGTTGACCAATACTTTTGGGTAATATCCATAGTTTTCCCTAACTAGTATGACAAAAACGTTGAGTTAGTAAAGGGGTTTTTTTTATAGGGGTGTTTTCTCCCTTTCAAACGTCTTGATGGTTACGGATTAGAATTTATGTGTGGCAGAAGCGAAAAGTAAGTGTTTGTAGGCCTGATTAGTTGAAGCTTTTATTTAGGTCAAGTAGGTTCAAGTCCGGTTACCGTTATATATTTACAATTGATGGTTGTCAAATTTAAAGCAATTAAAGAAAGTCGTGACTTTAGAAAAATGATTTATAGTGGTTTACATGACAAATAATGTTGTAAAATGCAGCCGCAACAACTGCCTAACCGGCGACGAATCTCTCGGCGGCCTCCGATAGCCCCAAAAATTACAAGGTCGGTTCAGCCATCGGTCATTGGAAAATATTGGATTTTGATTTTTGAGGAAAATAGACATGGTGATAGAGTTGTGGATATCAATAGTCTTTGCAACTCCAGTGACACCGGCTAGGGTTTTGGCGAGAGGAGTAGCGGCGCTAGGGTTTAGGCGAGGGTGATCGAAGGGAGAAGACAGGAATGTAGAGAAAATGGATAGGAAATGAATTTCTGTAAAACAAACATTAAATGATAATAGAGTAGGATAGAGTGTAGGGATTGCTGCAAACTGAATTGTCAATCCATAACCCAGGCTGAATATTGGATTTCAAAAATAAATTGTTATGCCTATAATAAATCCTAGCATGCTCCAATTGAAATGCATAAATTGGTTATAGCGGAATATCTGGATTGTATGAACTCTGAACTGGTTGCGCAGGGATTTGATCTTCAATCTTCTTTCCTGCATAACAAGATTTAATCCTACAAGATGAAGGAATTAAAGCATTGAGTTTAATCAAATTAAATTCAAAAATAAGGAAGAGAGAGAAGAAAAAGTTCCTCCTGATCTGTATGTCTTACTCCGATCCGGATATTGGTGAAGATTCATTCCGGATTTTGTGCCTATTGAGAAACAAAATTTCCTTCCCCTTCTCAGATCTCAAATCGCCTACAGCAGCTCCCAATCTCTGGTTTGCTGCTTAACAATTTATGATCTCGTGGTGTGTTGTGATCTGAGAACCAGGGGGTATTTATAAGAGAAATCTGATCTCTGGTGGGCTTGAGCTTTTTATGGGCTAGACTAGGGACCAGAATGCAAATAACAAAGAAGGCCTATCAATTAAACAATTCTCATATTCGATCCAAAATATAATTAATTAATTAATATTGATTTATGCCACCAAAGAATCAATATTGTCTTACCTCTTTGTTACCACATTATGAGGAACGGGTTGCATGGGCTCGGTATATCCCCATATTTAAGGTTGCAGACATTCATTAATTAATTTGAGCTCTTACAAGCTCCAAAATTAATTAACATCTTTTATTCTTGAGTCAATCCACTCAACATTTTTCAATGATGCTTGAACTAAATCAGCCTGCATGACTTTAGCATAATGAACCTTTTGAGCTGCTCAGGGAGTGTCCCCATCCTATACTGGATACGGTTACCAAGTTCCACTCACATATAGTTATATATAAACTGCTACCACCAAAGATACATATATGCGAGTGCAACAAAGACTCTCCATCATAGTATCTCAAAAAAGTGACACACAATTCTGTATATACCTCTGTACCTTCATTATGTTTAGGATTTTATCAAGCCATCAAGATCAAGATTCATTTAATGTCAGATAAAGAAATCAATCATAAGTTAGGTCCTATCAACGCGTACCGCACGCACCAGCATATCAAGCAACCAAGATAAGCCGCTTATTACCGCATATGCTACAGCCTATACCGATACTCTATCCTGGAACTGTCTTAGCTATGATAACCATTTATATCTCACTAGGTCAAGCGATCCATACGATCTTCCGTGATCTACTACACACCGTATGATCTCCTTATCGACGAGATAAGAGGATAAGATCGTTTGCGATACATGTTTGTTAATTCAGATAAGAGATGAACATACAACATTCATGATTCCTAGTATATTAACCAAAAACCTTGTACTTAATATACCAATCATAATGCTTTCAGTATACAAATCCATCATAGAGTGGGTAGGTTGAGGAGGGTCACGTGGATGTGGAAAATGAGTTGTGTGAAATGAAAAAAGAATAATATATAGCGAGAGAGAAAAAACATGGGAATATTGACTACAAATAAATATATATAATATAACATTTGAGATTTTCTAATGACTGACTAGATGCTGATTAGGTTGATTAGGCGTTAAGCAGTACTCTGACGTCTGACTAATGCCTAGCAATTTTTACAACCATGATGCCAAAAGATTCTTCGTTCACTCTTTGTTATCTACGAGCGAAATATACTAACTCCATAAGTACACAGTGTTTTAATACATTTTACTGTAGGAACTGAGTCAACAACAAACAATTTGAATTGCCTTATATTATTTCAATCGTTTGGATCATTCTTAGGGTATCAAAACAAATTAGATTGAATAAACCAGGTGAACCCTATGCATGCTCCTAATGTTAAATGGCAAATGATGGATTTACAGTAAACCTAAACTCCAGCTTCTGATTTCCAGATCTGAAGGCGGTGCTGGTGAAATCTGGATATGGGATCCAATCAACATTGTCGTGTTTCAACAGATCTGATCTTTTAATCTGTATCCCTTGCTCCTCGCAAATCTGGTGAGAATACGCTGTCGAGTTAAATCAAAACCGAGAAAGTCGATCAGCTTCCCCATATGATCAGCCGCCGCCCACTCTATTTTTTTCAATTTTGTATTGTGGTATTGAATATTGTATTCTTCTGTTTTGATATGATAGAGAGAAGGGATTTATATAGTATTAGGGTTTGTAAACGCTAATACTAATGGACTCTGAGCAGTTTGTGAGCCAGACCAGGGACCAAATACAAATAATAAAGTGAACCCTCCTTATTAATTAAATCTTCCATGTCTAACCCAGAAAATAATTAATTAATAAAACATTAATTTTCTTTCATCAAGGAAATCAATGTTGATTCAGCCCTTCATTACCACGTTATATGAAACGGGTTGCATTAATCTTGAATGATCCACATATTTAAGGTTCCGGACATTTATTAGGCTTAAGACAATCAACAATAATTAATTAATTTGTTATTTACTGATTAGTACCACTCACTAATTTTCATTTATGTCTGAATTAATAATTCAACATGCAAGATTTAACATTGTGAACCTTGTGAGCTCCTCAGAGAATGTCCCCATCCTAAAACGGATATGATTACCTACATGCCCAACCTAAGTAGGCCACACACAAGCCACAACACCCGAGATGCAGATATTAGATTACATGAAAGATATGTCACCCTAGCAAGTTAAAGTGTGGTCAGCTTGTGTATGTCCCTTAGCCTTTCATTAGGTTTAAGATCATAACATGTATCCTACACACCATATGATCATCTCTATAGGCGAGATAATAGGATATTATTGTTCGTATCATATGTTTGTTATATCAGATAATGACCATGTTGATGAAACACATTTATGAAGACGAGTGTATCAAACATTTTATCGTTATTCTCTATAAACTAGGCTTCATTAGCTACAGGGTTGAGATTTTCTGCTCTCCTTTTGAACCTAGATTGGCTAATTTACATACGAGGTCTGGAAGTCTCGGAAACTAGCTAAAGGGTTAGCTAATAGTTTCAGGTGGTCCCGTGTTAAAGAAAAGCTTAAGAGAGCTTTAGAGAGAGAGTCCAAAGCATATAAGTTAGTTGATCGTTGTTTTTTTCGGTAACCTGGCTTCTCTCTTTGAATGCACATTTATAGTCGTCATTTGAAATAGTAGCAGTTGTGATTTAGGTAAGTCGCCTATTCTTTCGCAGATAATTAAATATCTTGTAATAGTCCATTTTGTTTAAAATTCGTTGTTAGGAAATTGGTTAGAAATTTCCTTATTTTATTTTGTTTTGGGGGGTCAAAACATATAAAAGTCATCTCAGTTTATCTCTAGATTAGTTTCAGTTAGGTCCAAAAATTTAAGGTCCTGTATATGATATTTATCAATTGTAAACTAAAGCTGATCTGAAGATCACACTGATAAGTCAGTCTAGAAGCGCAAGACTCGAATAGACTAAGGTTCAACCGAACTTACATGTTTCGTATACATGAGTCTGGACTGACAAGTTTAGACTACACCAAGTACGGGACTAGCCAGTACGGTCTTCTTAAGTCCAGGTTACCAAACTTATCAGTATGGGACCACGCATATACTGATTGAAAGAAAAGGTCTTCCATACAACTCAAGAGCAGCCATCCAGAGATGGTAGATGTACTGGAGAGAGGAACAATAAAGATAATCAAGGTCCTTCCCCCACTCGGAGTTGAAGGCGCCACCGTAGAAAAGACCTACGAAGAGCGGAGTCCAGAAGACAGAAGAAGGAATCAGCTTGATTCCATTGCGCAGGAAGTCATTCTATCTTCCTTACCAAACACCCTGGTTAAAGAAGTCATGCAGTTAGACAACGCAAAGGAGATTTGGGACTATCTCGACAAACTGTGTCAGGGAACTGACCAGATGAAAAGGAATAAAATACAAGTGTGTGTCGATAAGTACGAGTCCTTCCAGATGTTACCTGGAGAAACAATTAAAGCAATGGAAGCTCGCTTCAAAGCCATAGTCAGCGAGCTCAAGGCCTTGGACAGGGTATACTCGAATGCTGATCTCAATGCTAAAATCTTGTCTAAGATCCCAAGGATGATTGGTTTGTCAAAACCACGACCCTATAGGAGAAAGATCTCTCCAAAATGACGCTGAAAGAATTATCCGCGCAGCTCTAAGCCCACGAATGGGATATAAAAATGGTGAATAAAACTGAGGTTATTAGAGCAGCCAGCTCGCCTAGCCCACAGGCTGAAGATGCGGCCTTCTTCATCAAGAGGGACTTCAAATGGAAGCCCAAGAAGCCCTTTCAAATTGACCAACCTTTGGCCAGTCTAGTTCTCAAACAAAGGAGATCCCAACCACTTTTAGATCTCAATCCAAGGAAGGAAAAACCCCGAGCTGGAAGAGAAGATGAGGAGATTGTCAAAACTCCTCGAGAAGGCCAAAGGCAAGAAAGAAGCACCTAAGTCCGAAGAGAAGAGGCTCGTCAAGCGAGCCCCTGAATCGTGCATCCAATGTGGATTCTCCGAGCACTTAAAGTTTGCATATCCCTCAGTGGACAAGGAAAAAAGAGGGAGATAGAAGAAAATCTTTGAACGAAGAGCATCCAGAGCTTTGGCCCAAGCCATGCTTACTAGGAATAAGGTATAGATGTTCCAGACCTTGACGAAGACAATTCTTCAGAGGGTGAAGCTTACGAGGAAGCTCTCCTAGCATTCATGGTCGTGTTTGGAGAAGAAGCTGAGGATGAATTTGAAATTGAAGTTGAAACTGAGACAACACACATTGGATCTAGTGAGCAGATACAACATTTACGTTCAAATGACATCACTATAGAAATTTTAGCTCAATTACCTTGAAAAATATCTTGGCTAGCGAAAACACCTCAGTGAAATCTCAAGTATCAGTTTTGATCGGTGATATTTAAAAATCTAGGTCAGTCAGTGAGGAGCTAGAAAAACTCAAAGAGGCATACTCAATTTTGCTAATAAATTTTGAAAATCTTAAATCTGAGTGTAAGTTTTTTGAATTTAACTATTCTTGAGCAAGATGAAGAACTTTGTTTCTTCAAGAAAGACTCGAGAGTGCTCGATGAAGTCATGCAAAGCATGAGAGAGCATTCAAATAAGTCAGGGTTAGGATATGAAAATGATTTGAGCAATGAAAACCCTGCACCTATTGGTACCAAGAAACCTATAAGGTCAACTTAAGAGCAAGAGCATACCAAGTAGGGGGAACATCTACTTGAGGCCAGATCTCAATCACACTTTTCATTAAAGGCCTATGAAGACTAACCGAAGTGGCACATACTTGTCCAACAAGCAGCCACTAAGGTAGTCACATCCGGAACCAAGACTCTGAATTTCTCAAGAGAAGCACACTTGTAACAGAACTACACACACATCCACACCTTCCCAAACAAAAATCATGCATTATTTTAGAAGGAATAGCCACTTGCTGTGAAAATCACAAAAGTGTGGATCCCCAAGGGGTTGATCACACGAGCTAATCCCGTGGGACCCGCATGTTGGGAAATTATTCCTAAAATCTCCCTTAGGATTTATTTGTAAAAGGTTTTGTTGTATCAAACATTAGCATTTGGTTGATCATTTGCTGAATTCTAGATGGTCTAGCATATCATGTAATGTCCTGTATAGGTTATCTATTGAGTTGTAATAGACTAGCAGACATCAAAGGAAAGCGTTTGCTAGAAGACACGCGCTATCCCTAGCAGACATCAAAGGAAAGCGTTTGCTAGAAGACATGCGCTATTCCTAGCAGACATCAAAGGAAAGCGTTTGCTAGAAGACTTACGCAATTCCTAGTAGATACAGAAGGACAGCGTCTGCTAGAAGACATGTGTTAGCAGAATGCTAAGGCTTTAGCATTTGCTAATAAATCCTGAAGGATACTAGCAGAATAGAAGTCAAAGGTTTGAGTGTCAACGGAAATATTCAGCAAATCAAGATAAATAGCATAGCAGAATGTCAAAGGATGAAGCCTTACTGCTGTTCTGACAAAAAGTACACACAAAGGACGAAACTTTCTCGAAGAAGCTCGAAAAGTACAGATCGAGAACAAAAAGCGACTGAACAAGTCTTATCACTCTCGGACAAAAAGAAACGTTGTGTCTAACGGACATGGAGATTCAAGATTTGAATCTCCATCTATAAAAGGAAGGTCCAAAAGAGAAAATCGATAACAACGACTACTACTACTGCTTTTCTCACTTCAGATATTCACGAACACTCAAAGCAAAAAGATTCCTTTGACAAATTGAACAAAGAAAAAGTAGTCTGTTGAGAGCATTGTGAAAGGATATTAAAAGCTCTCAACAACCAGGAGTGTCGCTCATTGATTTACTGACACTCCATTGAAGATATTCTTGATTGTATTCAAGAGTTCTCAATCATTGGGATTCCTTTCTTTTCAGAAAGAATCTAACAGTCGAACACCTGATAAGGTTTAGACTCAGACGGGCACTTAGCCATATTCAAGGAAAGTCAGGAAGTGACTATAAAACTTCTAAATCAGGCAAGGCAGGAGTTTTGAAGGTGTGCCCTTGACCCAGCCGAACCAACATCTGAGGAGTCCAGATTAT